>PVIU01003517.1:32808-132849 GCA_004026605.1 Ondatra zibethicus
GAGGAGAGAGGTAAGTCAGCTGAGGAGAGAGGCAAGCCAGGGTCGAGGCAGACTTCCCAGACTCATAGATGCTGCCGTCCTGCAAGCCCTCACCCCTTTCTTGCCCTGTTCTTATCTCCCTAAGCCTAGCCCCTTCGAAATGCACCAAGAGTCAATTGTGAGAACTTTAGGGTTTACAGAGGTTTCAAGAGGTGGTGAGCTCGTCAGGACACACGCTAGGCTAAGGCCCTGAGGCCCTGGGGACTTCCATGAAGTCACAAAGGATTGGCAGGCACAGATCTAGGTAACTCCTAGTGTGAGGTTGTTCCCATTTCTAGACCACCTGGCCCAATCTGACTCCTGCACAGGTGACAGTTTAAATAGCTGGCCTGATCCCCAAGTCACTGCTGGGAGCAGCCTTGAGATACTGACGATAGAAAAAGGAGAGGGCAGGGACAAAACTGGAGAGAGCCAATAGCCTGTCTCAGCATCTCCCTTAAATTCCACCCCTCAGGGGCTGCAGAGATGGCTCAGAGGTTAAGAGCACTGGCTGCTTTTCCAGAGGTCCTGAGTTCAATTCCCAGCAACCACGTGGTGGCTCACAACCATCTGTAATGAGATCTGGCGCCCTCTTCTGGAAAGTGTATATATAATAAATAAATTAATTTAAAAAATTCCACACCTCAGGCCTTTCCGTCGCTTCTTCCCCTCTGACTCTGTCTTGAGTGAATAGCAGCCCTAATGGCTATCCTTACTCACTGAGGGTGGTCAACACGTGGTGGGGGAGCTGGGGAGGTTATTTTTACAAGGTATACAACATCAAACTGGGCGCTGGGGGTCCACGCCTCTAGGGAAGCAGACGCAGGCAGCTCTCTTGAGTTTGAGGCCAGCCTGATCTACAGAATGAGTTTCAGGGCAGCCAGGGCTGCACAGAGAAACCCTGTCTCAAAACAACAAAGGTCTATTCTTTGAGGTCTGTGGGAATAGCTGAAGAAAATGGTCAGACAGATATCATGTGGTTTTACACAACTCTAGGGGGCACCATTCACATTTGTTGCGATGTGGATTTGTACAGTTGTTACGACTAGTTTCTCGCAGACACCTGTCAAGTATCTTGTTTTGACTAGGGCAGGGTATTCATTCATTCATCTAACATCACATATTTAGGCCTCTCTTAGTTTTTGTTTTGTTTTGTTTGAGACAGGGTCTTATATAGCCCAGATTAGCCTCGAACAATCTGGATAGCAGAGGCTGGCTTTGAATTCTAGTCTTTCTGCCTCTACCTACCAACAGATGGATTTCAGGTGTGGGTCACCAACCCCAGCTTTGTTCAGTTTGTTTTATTTTGTTTTAAGGTTGAGGAAAATTTTATTAGAACCTACAAGAAAATCTGCAGGGCAGGCAGCTGTAAATCTCAGCAGCTGCCTGGAGGAGGAGAATGGAGAAGAGAAGGGAAAACACCATGTGGTTTGAGTTAAGTGGGCCTAGTGGTCAGGGGGCACATAGTGGGGGGGCAGTGGAGGAAGAGTAAGGATGCCCTGTGTGTTAGGGAAAGCATCCTTTATCAGCAGGGAGGAAGAAGGAGAGGAAAGTATGCTTTTCTGATTGATTAGGAGACTGCCGGTTGTCCCGTTTCTCCCTATGATGTCAGACCCTCAGTCTTTTGGCAGCTACTTCCCATGCTGCCCCCGCCCCTGTTTTGCTTTTGCCATTGATATTCAAAGACAGCTGAAGATGTGGTTCTTTCTTCGTGGAATTCAGTCCAGCTGAGAGGATGGGAAGAAACTGATTACGCTGTGAAAGCGGTACACAGGAACTCAGGCCAACCAGTTGGACAGCATCGTAGAAAGTGCTGTTCCCAACATCTGCTCCATTGCAGCCTCCTCCAGGGAGCCGCCTCCAATCCCTCTTATCGGACAGTTCATCTTTTCCTAGCCCTTTTCTATCTTATGTTCTAGCTCTTTGTTTCCAGGTTCATTGTCCACACCAGACATGGACCTTGTTCTAATCGGGAGTCTCATCTTCCTTTTCTGACTGTGGGCAGACAGTCCTGAGAACACTGGTGCCATGCTCTTCATGGAAGGCATCTGCTCCTCCTTTTTGTCCATGCATTTCTCCTCGGGAACAACAGATTCATCCATCCATCCATCCATCCATCCATCCATCCATCCATCCATCTGCCCATCCATTCATCTATTCAATAAAAAGATGGAGCCCCCGCCGTGTACCAGGAACTACAGAGACAGGAAATCCATCTAGCCAGATGACTTTAGCCATGGAGCTTAAGTTTCATCTGTAAAAGGGGGGCAGTCATACCTGCTTCCAGCAACCTTTGACCCAGCTGACTGGATCAACAGAGGTGTACATGCCCATTACTGCACTTAGTGTGGTCCTTCCTAGTACTTGGTTAGCAACCAAAACTGCAGCAGTTTCCTAGGTCAGCAAGGAATGGGCCTGAGCTTGCCACTTCCGTTGCTTTCTTTTGTTCGGTCCAAAGGCTTTGTCAGAGAGCAGGTGGAAATGGTTTGTTCTGGCCAAGCCACAGATGGAATCAAGAGCTGCAGGGGTAGGAAATGGGACTCTAAAGAATATTTCTACTGGGGACCCATATTCCCGAGCAAGCAGTCTTTCTTGTTCCAAGCATTTTGTATCTTTGTACCCAAGAAGGCTCCTTCTCTTCCCAGCTTCTCTCGCTTTTTCTGGCTGTGTGTTGTGGGTCCCTGGCTCTGTCCTGGAGCTTGGTTTCAATAGCAGGAGAGGCCTGGGAAAGTGGGGCAGCGAACTGTAGCTACACACCACCAGCTGAGCTGCAGTGCTTTGAAAGTAAATCTGGGTCACATTTGCTGGAGGGACAGAAAATGACCACGTGGGCAGAATTCCGTGCAAGCAGCTAAAAAGACAGCGAAGCTGTCCTTTCTCTGAGGCTCAGGGTCCCTTTGGGACCCCAGCTGGTGAGGGAGGTAGTTGCTGGATGGCGAGGTGCAATCCTTTCTTTGCACCATTGGTTTCCCACCATGCTTTTCGAGTGAGTTCCAGGTAATACAGAGGAATAGCAATCTGGCTTGTGGCTGTCTGTTCTGGACATTAGGAATGCAGAGAAAGGACTGGATGCTTTGGGGACAATGGAAGGCTGTCATGTCTTAGAGATGAGATGCCACGAGAAGACCTGACTGTCACAGGATCTAGGACTGCACTTGCCTCTGCTCTAACAGCATGCCACCTCACAGGCATGTGATCATACCTGGGTGTGAGAATTAATTATCCACCCCCCAAGTGTTATATCGAGCCCGTCTGGCATCTTTTCTCATAGTTGCTGTAGCTGAGGCCTGCCGTGGTTTGACTTTATAGCCTGCCGGTAGTCGCCTGGCTTGACTCTTCCGTAGTCCCAGCTTTCCCAGCTGGACTCTCTCCTTGAACTAAGGATGCTGCTAAAGAGAAGAAGCGAAGCCCTGTGATCTGAAGAATGATCACGACCTGTGCCCCACTCCCTACCCCCTATGTTTTATGGCCAAGGGGAGGATTCTGCTCAAAACCTCAATGAGGGTGTCTTTGGGCATGCACTCCTCACACCTTCGTTTGTGGAAGAGTAAACAACAGTTGTTTAGGCTTCCATTCATCCATGGGAGGGAATGACTTTGCATTCCCTCAGTTGGGGACCCTGAGAAGTTATTAACGTCACATTTTCATTGTTAAAATCGGGGAGCAAGAGAGCTACCTCAGTGTTTTGCAAAGTGGGTTAAGAGATCATGGGAGTAAGCTGCCTGCCCTGTAAGCTGCCTTTAATGACAGTGGCTAGTCCCCTGGTATCTTTGATTAGCTCATACACGTCCTCGTCGGTCTATGGGCGTGCTGATTTACCTGTCTCTTTCATTGGTGCTGTACTTACTGACTCCATAATCATTCCTTTTGCTACCTTGCTCAAGGCTTAGCTAGGGCTTCGGGGTTCATTCAGCTCCTGCCTACGAAAGCAAAAGCAAGCAGTGGGGATGCAGGCTGAAGAAAACTTCTGCGGAAGTTCCAAGGGGAGAGGGCTCCTCTTGCACCTGCCCATCTGGGACCTAGAGCCTGGAATACTTTTGATCTGGGACTTGGAAAAGAACTAGGAGCTTGCTAGGACATCCTGAAGAGAGGGACACACCCACTGGGTTTTCATCCTTTCTCTCCTTTCTTTGCCCTCAGCATGAAGGGGAGAAAATGAAAAGGGAACAGTTGGTGGGAGTTAGGAGTTAAAGAACACAGAGGGTGGCTTGGGGCATGAACTCTGGAGCCAGCCTGGAAGCTCCTGAGAGCTCATATCATGGCTGGTAGTGCAACTGCCAAGCCCTAGATATGTACCAGGGCTTCACGCATGTCGTTTCGTCCTCACAGAACCCTGGGACATCACTGCTAGCAGAAAAACTAAACAGCTTGTCTAGGTTTGTGCAGCAAGCTAACGGAAGGTCAGGGTTCAACATTATCAGTATGCGTGGTGTCTCCTGAAGCCCCACAGGCATACCGCTTCCTAGAGTTACTGAGGACTGGGCGTCAGGTCCAACTGATGCCAAAGCCCTTGCTCTGTCCAGAGAGCTTCAAATACAAGAGCAGCGAGAATGGTGTTCTGAATAGTCATCACCCAAAAACAAGAATTACCAACCAGAGCATGCCTTTAATTGCAGTGCTCATGAAACACGGGCAGGTGGGTCTCTGTAAATTCGAGACAGCCCGGTCTGCAAAATGAGTTTCTAGACCAGTCAGAATTACATAGTGAGACCCTATTTAAAAAAAAAAAAAAGAAAGAAAAAAAAGGAAATTTAGAATGATGGTGAGTCTTAACTCTGCCCACACGCTCTGCTTCTCTCTATATACTCCAGTTATAAAGGAAAGTCTGTAGGTGCTGTAGGCTCCTTAGGAGGCTGAGACAGGAGGATTCATGCTTTAAGGCCAGTTCGAGGAGCTTTAGTGAGACTCTGTCTCATAGTAAAGGTATAAACGGCAGTTGGGAACATAGCTCAGGGGTAGACTACTTGCCTAGCCTGCAAAAGGCCTGACATTCAGTTCCCATTACTGAAAAGGAAAATTTGAGTAATCAGATACTTTTGCTTGCCCTCCAATTTTTTATTAGCATATATCTAATATATAAAATAATGACTTTTTTGTTGATGAGACAGGGTTTTTTTGTGTAAGTAACCCTGGCAGTCCTAGAGCAGGCTGGCTGCAAACTCAGTGATTTGCCTCTCTTCTGAGATTAGAGGCGTGTGCCTTTAATTTTCATTAATTTTTTCATTTTTTAAAGATTTATTTATTTATTATGTGTACAGTGTTTCTGTCTGCATATATGCCTGCAGACCAGAAGAGGACACCAGAGTGCATTACAGATGGTTGCTGGGAACTGAACTCTTAACCTCTGAGCCATTTCCTCAGCCTCTTATTGATTGATTGATTGGTTTGTTTTTGTTTTTTTCTGTGTATCTCTGGCTGTCGGGGAGCACATTCTGTAGACCATGTTGGCCTCGATCTCTGCGAGATCCACCTGCCTCTGCCTCCCTGAATGCTGGGATTAAAGGTGTGCAGCGTGCACCACCATTGCCTGGTGGTGCACCTCAGAAGACTTTTTTCTTTTTAAGTCCCCCCCCCATTTATTTATTATGTATACAGTGTTCTGCCTGCATATATGCCTACATGCCAGAAGAGGGCACCAGAGCGCATTACAGATGGTTGTGAACCATCAAATGGTTGCTGGGACTTCAACTCAGGACCTCTGGAGGAGCAGCTAGTGCTCTTACCCTCTAAGCCATCTCTCCAGCCCTGCCTCAGAAGACTTTTAAGATCACAGAGAGAAGGAATCCGCCTTGTGAGAAAAACCTGTGTGTAAGACCTGTTCTGATGCTTGGGGAAGTATTCCACCTGACTGTTCTCACTTAAAAACAGATAATGCCAGCCGGACGGTGGTGGCACACGCCTTTAATCCCAGCACTCGGGAGGCAGAGGCAGGCGGATCTCTGAGTTTGAGGCCAGCCTGGTCTACAAAAGCGAGTTCCAGGACGGGCTCCAAAGCTACAGAGAAACCCTGCCTCGAAAAACAAACAAACAAACAAACAAACAAAAACCAGAGACTGCCACACTGTAGAGCCCGTTGAGGCCTTGGGGATGAATGTTCTGTCCTCTCACAGGTTTACATCATGGGGCAGTGTGGGAAGGAGAGATTTCAGATGGAGGGAAGTCTCATAGATAAATTGCTGCATCTTTCAATTTTGGAAACATACCAATTTCCTGAATTAAGAACCTCACTGCCAGCATTCAGGAGGCAGTGGCAGGCAGATCTCTGTGAGATCGAGGCCAGCCTCATCTACAAGAGCTAGTTCCAGGACAGGCACCAAAGCTACAGAGAAACCTTGTCTCGAAGGAAAAAAAAAAAAAAAAAAAAAAGAACCTCACTGCCCAGGAGGATGAGACCCGTTCCTACAGCAAGGGCAATAGGGTGTGAATGAGGCTTGACACTTTCATTTTGTTGTTTGCTTTTTTGCTTTTTTTTTTTTGCTTTTTTTTCAAGACAGGGTTTCTCTGTGTTGTCCTAGCTGTCCTGGAACTTGCTCTGTAGGCCAGCCTGGCCTCAAACACACAGATCTGCCTGGCTCTGCCTCTGGAGTGCTAGGATTAAAGGCAGGCATACACCACCACTGCCCACATGAAGCTTGACTCTTTCAAGAGGGAAAAGAATACAGTTTTATTCGCAGAGGTTGGGAGAGGGTGGAGGGACCAGGACCTTTTCTAACTACTACTGATCCATTCCTTTGCATGTTACATGCTGTTTTGGACCCCTGTATCTGGTGTTTCTTTGACCACCAGCTCCCAAATAATGACACAGAGACTTCTTATTGAGCATGAAAGGTTGGCTTTAGCTTAGGCTTGTTCCCAACTACTTCTTAAAACTTAAATTAACCCACCAGGTGGTGGTGGCACGTGCATTTAATCCCAGCACTTGGGAGGCAGAGGCAGGTAGATCTCAGTGAGTTTGAGGCCAGCCTGGTCTATAAAGTGAGTTCTAGGACAGCCAGTACTGTTATACAGAGAAACCCTGTCTCGGAAAAAAGAAAAACAAACAAACAAACTTAAATTAACCTGTTTGTATTAATCTACATTCTGTCGTGTGGCTCATTATCTCTCTCCTCAGTACAATACGTACAATGCTTTCTCTGCATCTTGCTGGGCTAATCCCCACCTCTTAGATTCTTTTCCCAAGTTCCTCTCTCTCCCAGAAGTCCTGCCTATCCTATCCTGCCTAGCTATTGGCCATTCAGCTCTTTATTAAATCAATCAGCAGGTGCCTTTAGGTAGGCCAGGAAGGACAAACACATCTTCACACAGTGTGATCAAATATCCTACAATAGATCCCAATGGTTAAATGGGCTTTAAGAAGCTGATGTTCTATAGTATAAAGGAGACAGACACCCGGAGAGTTCAGTACCTTGCCTGAGGTCTCTCAGCTTCAGTAAGGGGCCAATGACTCTAGGTCTGCCTAAGGCAGCCCACTGTCTTTCTAGTGCACAGTAAGATAACAACAGCTAACCTCTGTGCGGCACTTCAAGGTTCATGGAGTGTCTCTGCACCCTTTGGATGCACCCAGTCATGAGACGCCGGGGCACGTGAGGCATTCCACAAGCCTTTGGAACAGCTGCTGATTAGGGCGCCTTTGCTCATTCTCTGCATGGGAGATTCTTTGGCAGTGACTCTGAGAAGCCACAGGAGAAGGCCTAGGGAGACTCTAAGGTGGTGAGACTTGGCCAGTTGCTATGGTTACCCAGCCATCTGGGTAACCATTTTGAGGGTTGCTATGGTGATGGGCTGCTGGGTGGCAGTGAACCTTCTTCCTGGGTGGCTGGCACCAGCCAGGCTTTTGAGATGAGGGATGCTGCCCTTCCACAGCAGAAGAGGGCAGCATGCGTGTGGGTGAAGTCTAGCTGCCCTGAGGGGACGTCAGGCGAAACTCAGGCTTCCAGGCAGCAAGCAACTTTATCTGGGACTGGCCGGAGGGAAGCGCTGGACCTGGAGACAGGACTCCTGAGACAGAGACTAGAAACAGGCAGTTTGCTTTCAACCAAATGATAAGATCGAACAGTCTCTGCCATGCCTGCTACCAGCTTCTATATAGGGGAATGTAAAAGACACAGCAGACAGTGCTGTAAAAAGGAATAGAGCACGCACGCGCGCGCACACATAAACACACTCGCACCCCTACTTGCAAATGTATTTAAAAAGCATCAGTTACCACAAAGAAAATAGAGCTGTGTAAACCAAATGGAAGCAGTGCTGGGAGTAAGCCTCCAGGGGCTGGAGGGGCCTCAGCAGGAGATGTCATCCTTGTCCTTGCTAACTGAGGAAATGTCGGTTTGAATTTTTTTCCTTTCTTTTTCTGAGACAGAGTCTCACCATGTAGCTCTGGCTGTCCCAGAACTATATAGACCAGGCTGGCCTTAAACTCATAGAGAGTGCCTAGGGAGTGCTGGGATGAAAGGCATGTGTTACGCCGAGCTTCTGAATTGGATTAATTTGTTTGTTTTTTATTGGTTTTTAGAGATAGGGTTTCTCTGTGTAACAGTCCTGACTGACCTGGAACTCAATTTGTATACTAGGCTGGCCTCAGATTCACAAAGATTTACCTGCCTCTGTGTGTGTACCAGCCACTAGGAGTTCTGGGATTTCTTTCTTATTATTTTTTTTAAAATAATTTATTTTTTATTTTATATGTATTGGTGTTTTGCCTGCATGTATGTCTGTGAGAGGGTGTCAAATCTTGGAGTTACAGACAGTTGTGAGCTGCCATGTGGGTGCTGGGAATTGAACCCTGATCCTCTGGAAGAGTAGTCAGTGCTCTCAACCTCTGAGCCATCTCTCCAGTCCTGATTTCTGTCTGGGTCAGTTAAAAGTAACTTCATGTGTTGAGAGTGAGCTTTCATGTGGGATTTCAGTAGGCAGGAAGAGAGTGGACTTTTTAGGCAAAGGGTCGGAGTTTGGTTCCGGGGAGGACGCTGCCCACAGAGTAAGAGATGATGTGAGAAACAAGCATACTATTTATGTGGGCGTGTGTGCCTGTGGCAGCTGGGATTGAACTAAGGTCTGTTGCATGCTAAGAATGTACTCTACTACTGAGTCCCAACCCAAAGGATTTCTTAAGTACCTTAGCCTAATTAGAAGCCATGATCAACTGAGTATTTGAGGTCATCTGGTTCACTCATTTTTTTGTAGTTGATCATAATTTTAAAAATTCAAGGAGTGTCCTAAATATTAAATGTTATTTGCCATATGCTGAGTATCTCGTGATAACTAACACATACAAAAGCCCCAGGCGTCTTAGAGCTAATGTTTTAGAAACTGTAAAAGTTAAGTTGGCAGAGGCTGGAGAGGCGGCTCAGTGGTTCAGAGCTCTTGCTGCTCCTGCACAGGACCTGGCTTACTACTGTCTGTAGTGCCAGTTTCAGGGGATCCAAAGCTCTCTTCTGGCTTCTGTAGGCATATGCTTTGTACACATACATACATGCACACAAAACATTCCTGCACATAACAAAATAGAAACTACTACAAAATAAATTTAAAAGATAAGATGGCAGTGCATGCCTGTAGCTGAGGCTGAAGCAAAAGGAACTCAAGTTCAAGGCCAGCCTAGGCAACATTGTGAGAACTTTCAAACAAAGAAGAACGACCTTGTCTCAAAGAAACAAGAACAGTGGTTGAAGAAGAGATCCAACACCCACACTTTGTCGTCTGACCTCCATTCCTATGCTTTGACATGCACACACCCCCATGTGCACAAAATAAATAAAAATGTATTAAGAAAGAAACAAAGAAAAGGGAGACAGTGTGGTGGTACAGGCCTGCATCTCAGGTACTCAGTACTCAGGAGATAAGGTAGGAGATTTCAAGTTCAAAGCCTGCTCAGGAAATTTAGAGAGATATTGTCCCACAATAAAGAGTAAAAGGGAGGCCTGGTTTAGTGTCAAACAGCCTCAGGAGTCAGAAGCAGGTGCATCTCTTTCAGTTCCAGGTCAGCCTGGTCTACACCTAGAGTTCTAGAACAGCCCAGACTACACAGAGAGACCCTGTCTCAAAAAACAAAACAAACAAATGAAAACAAATGTAAAAGGAGGGAGAGAAGGCTCAGCAGTTTAGAGCACTCGCTGCCCTTATGAAGGACAGTAGAGGGGCCCAACACATAAGAGAGGCTACTGACAACTGCCCGTAACTCTATCTCCAGGGGACCTTGTGGCCTCTGCAAGCATCCACAATGATGCCCCCCCTTTCCCTCAATTAAAAAAGTCTAAGAAGGAGGGTTGGGGATAGAGTTCACTTGTAGAGTGCTTACTGCTGAACTGGGAAATCAAGGAAGGCTTCCCTGTGAGCATTTCCAAGAGGAAAACGAGTTACACTAAAGGAGAGGAACAACGGAGTACATAGTTTTGGAGAAAACCAGATGGGAAGGCTCTGAGTGAAGAGAGCATATTTGATGCATGCCTTTAATCCCAGCACTTGGGGAGGCAGAGGCAGGCAGATCTCTGTGAGTTTGAGGCCAGCCTGGGCTACAGAGCTAGTTCCAGGACAGTTAGGGTTGTTACACAGTGAAACCCTTTCTCGAAAAACCAAAAAGGAAAAAAAAAAAGGAAAGGAGGGAGGGAGGAAAAGAAAGCAAGGAAGAATGAAAGAATGAAGAAAGAAAGAAGGAATGAAGGAAAGAAAGCATTTTTGAGGAGCTGAAAAGTGTCAGGGTTTTTGGGAGAGGGGCACTTGACAAAAAGTGGGTTTACTGCTGTCTTGCATTACCCGTCTCTCCCACTAGATGTCCTCCCAAGTTCGTTCTTACGCCTGCTCCTTCCATTGCAACCTCTTTAGAAATTCCACAGCAGGCCCACAAGCCAGAAGGAGCCTCAGAGCTTTCAGGATTGTATGCTTTGGCAATAAACTTAGACTCTCGCTTGGAAAAAAAAGTAAAACAAAAACAAAAGCAAAAACCCCGGATTTTGGTAGGCCTTTTTCCCTCTCCCCACCTCGCCCCCCAGCAGCTTTGAGCCTCGTACAAATTTCTCCCTATAAAACAGGAACAGCAGCCAAACATGTGGACTTCCCCTTTCCCATTCATCAGAAGAATGCTTTACTTCAAACTCTCAGGGGAGTATTTAAATGCAAATTTCGTCAAGAAAGCGACTTGGGTTGGAGAGAGGCACTCTAGCTACCAGTGCAAACCAGAGCCCTCTTCCTAATTACCAGGTTTCTTTCCTTTTCTTCCTTTCTCCCTTTTTGAGGCTGTCACTATGTATAAATATAGTTTAGGCTGCCCTCAAATGTACAGTTCTCTTGCCTTAGTCTTCCAAAGGCCTGGACTGTAGGTTTGCATCACCACTCCTGGCTTTACTGTTTCTTTCTTTTTTTGGGGGGGTAGGCACTCACAGAATGAGGACCACAACACAGGGTGGGGTGGGGTGGAGTCTCACTAAGTAGCCTTGTCTAGCCTAGAACTCACCTTGTAGACCAGGCTGTTCCCTAACTCACTGTGATCCATGCCTGGCTTTTTACTGTGTTTCTTAATAGGAATCTCAATCCTTCGCCTTCTCCTCCCTAGCCTCCCGGTCTAGACGCTTCCCTCGTTATTTCCCAAGCTTTGACAGTATCAGTCAGTATTCTTGAGAAACCTGCTCACAAACCGGTGCTGGGAGAAGGCCTAGGAGGGGATGGGGGCCTTTTCTATTTGCTCCAACGCACTGAGGGAGGAGGCAGGTGTCGGTCGGTAATGGGGGCTAGGGTGGAGGCCTGTGGAGGGGAATTTGGTATGGGCCTTCTTAGCCCTGTTGGTGTAAGCAGTGTGGAAAGTGCAGTGACTCAGCGCTGGCCCAGTCCAGAGCTCCAGAGGAGGCAATTCTCTAGTCTCTGCTGTTTAAAGAAGAATAGTACTCTGTCAGTCGCTACACTAACTCCTTCAGTTTGAGTTCTCTGCTAAATGCCTCTTATTCTTTAAGGAAAAAAAAATATAGCTAAGACCCCTTCTCCTTGTGTTTGTAGACTAAGCTCATTAGCAGCTGACCTCAATCTGTGAACTTTTTTTTTTTTTTTTTTTTTTAAAGCACAGAGTAAAACTGGAAAGAGAAGAGCATTTGGCCCAAGGATATTCCTTGTCCTCTTCCAGGCCCTCTTGGTGTAATCTCCACACTTAGAACTTGGGCAGCTCAGCAAAAATGGATGGGAAGACAAATGTATGATTAGTTATTTGCTCAGCTGCTTTCCGACCAGGGTGTGACGCGGAAGGCTATATTGCACCTATTAGTAAGAAGCAGCTTTTTTTTTTCTGGTTATTGATGTGCTGAGCAATGGTTAACCAAATAATTGACATTACTCACGAGGTACAAAGCTACAATTCTTGCTCTAGGCTAATAGGCTCCTACTTCAAACTCTTAAGAATGGGAACTGAAATGGAATTCCAAGTGTCAATTTTGGTTGCTCAATGCCACGTGAAATCTTTTTATATGTGCTCATGTGCCTTCACTGTGGCATTTACTAGTCTAAGTACCACAGCCACTTCCCCGTCCCCTGAAAAACAACAGTTGAATGGCCCTGATGTGGGTTAAAAGTATCGTTTACAATTACCAAAGTTCCTCTAGTTTGTCTGAGACAGGGCCTTACTCTGTGGGCTAGGCCAACTTTGAACTTGTAGCAATTCTCCTGCTTCAGCTTCTTGACTGCTAAGATGACAGGTGTGAGCTACCATAACCCACCTCGGAATGGAATTCCTCAATCATTGCTCTTGGTTCCAGCCAACCCATGAATCCTGGGATTGAATGACACAGTGAGAACCCGAGGACGCTGGGAACCCCTTTACAAAATGGTCCCAAAGAAATTCCTGCCCGTATTTACGTTTCTTTTTCTTTCTGGAGGGCGGGGAATAATTGGCTCTTGGCTTCTCTCTTGTTGCCCTAACCAGTTTTACACCAGAAGCCTTTCTTTGTTCCCTGACAGTCCGGGTGCAGCCTCAGGTTCCCACATTTGTCCCTTTTGATCTAAGTCGCTCCGTTAAGAGAGCTGTCACAGTTTACTAATCCTATTGGGTCCCCCCCCCCGGTTGATGCCCTCCCCCCACGTGCAGTCAGAATCCTGTTTTCATTGCTTTCTCAGTTGTCATTTCTCAGGCTCTGCTCCTTGGCCTGGTTTACTTTACGGTGATGGCTCTGTCCCCCTCGCTTCCACTTCGGTTTTGTCTCTTTCTGGACAACCCTTTGTTCCTGGGCTTCTTTGTGGTCGTACTTCGGCCTCACAGAGCAGTCCTGGCCGGGGCTTGCCCCCGTCTCGGTTCTGGAGCCGTCTGGCCTTGGATGTGAGGCGTGTAGGTCTTTTGCTCTCCGCCTGCCTTCAAGGTTTTCTCTAGGACCTTCTCCCGCAGCCGCACAGGCCGTGGCTCCCTCCTTTGTCCCGGCTGCCGGTGTAGGGCAGCGCTGAGTGGGGCTGCGGCTCAGCCTGGGTCGGCCCGGGGGTCTCCCGGCCGCTACCACCCGCTGGGCCTCTGGGCCTGACGGGCGCGGGGCCTCCTGGCGGCGGCCGGCCTGCTCGCCGCCCCGCTCTCTCCCGCGGCCCGCCCGGGCGGTGGTCGGCGGCCCACCGGGCCCAGCAGGCTGCGGCCGCGGGCTGAGACGCGCCCGGCGGCGGAGGCGGAGGGCTGAGGGGCGGGGAACCGGCCCGGCCTGGCGCTCCTGACAGGAGGCGCCGCCGCCGCCGTCGCGCCGGGGCGGGCTGAGGGAGGAGCGGAGCCGAGGGGTGGGGAGGCGGAAACGCGAGCCGGGACCGGCGGAGCGCGATCGGGCCGGGTGCGAGCGGGCTGAGGAGTCGAGCGCGACTGCCGGGCCGGGCGAGACGGACGCAGAACCGAGACCGAGAGAACCGAGGGAGCCGCCGTCACCGCCGCCGCCGAACCGCACAAAGGCCGAGGCTGGGGCCGCCGCCGCCGCCGCCTCAGCGCGCGGGCCTTGAGCCGGCGCCCCCCGGGGCCCCGGCAGAGCGCGGCGCGGGCAGCCATGGCCGGCTACGTGCCGGGTCAGCAGCCGGCCAACCGCAGCCAGGAGAAGGAGTTCGTGCAGGCGTACGAGGATGTGCTGGAGCGCTACAAAGGTGAGGCTGGCGCCGGGCCACGCTGGCCGGAGCCCGAGGCCGCGGCTTGGCCCTCGCTGCCCCGCGCGCGGCCGGCTGCAGGTGGGGCGGGGGGCGCGCCCACCCGCGCGGGCCGGGGCCGAGAGCGGCGGCCGCCACTCGGGGACCGGCTTCTGGAGAGTTGAGATAAACCCGGCGAGCCCTGCTGCCAGGCCGGCGCTCCCCTATCACCACTCACACTGTTTGCTCTATTATCTGGCCGGGGCCGGAGGAAGAGAGACGTGGAGCTGGCTCTGGAGACTGACTGCTGTGGGACTGGGTGGCGGAGGAGGAGCTGGGCTCGAGGGAGAGGCTCTCTATCGGTTTCCCGGGGCGAGCTTCCCAGCGGTGGCTCTCCGGAGGTCGCCCGCCCGCTTTTGTCTCCCCGACTCTCGGAGGAGTGGCGCGCGGGGAGCCTAGGTTGCCGAGCAGCGCCCTGGCCTGGGGTCGTGGGGATCCGGGTGGGTTGCGTGGCCCGTGAGTGTGCAGATTTCGGTGGCGAGGCCTCCCCACCCCCACGTCACCCCCTCCCTCGGTGTCTGGGCCTGCCGGCTTGAGGCAGGGGGCTTTAAATATTTTTTTCCCCCTCAGAAATAAAGATTGGTCTCGGAGCTCGGATTTCGGCCCCTGGAGGCTGTCTTGCGAAGCAGTTGAGCGAGTTAATGCCTAATCTCTGCCGAGTGCACGCAGAGAAAGTTTTGACAGGCCAGCAGGGCTGCAGGCTGCCTTCCCTAAGCGCCCAGGTGCCCCGAGTGGAAGGCAGGGGTGCGTGGCGCTGGGGCCCCAACTTTGATTTATCAGTGTGCTCTCGACCGCAGCTTGCACTTTCTCCCAGAAAGTTCACAGGCATCACCCCCCCCCCCCGCATCCCCTTTTAAAGCTGGGGCTCTGTGACTAGCCTTTCTTTCCCTCTGAAGGAGAGAAATCTTCAAGCCTTACCACTGAGGCAGGCATACGTGTTTACAACACCTACCCAGTGAAGGGAAACTAACGACAAAGCTGTAAAACCCCTCTCTCCCTCTCCCTTTCTCTTTTTCTGGTCACACTAGAGCTCTATTTGGGAATGCCGCATGGGGGTGGGGACCAGATGTAATGGTAAAAGGGACCCTGTGGGGCTTCTGTTTGTTTTGCTGCATCAGCTTCTGTAAGCCGTCCAGTTTTCCTGCCTGCAGGGAGTTTTCTGTCGGTTCACACCCCCCCCCCCACCGTGGCCCTCCTTTTTTTAAGAAGTACGGATTATTCCCGAGTGCGGAGCGGCTAGGTTGTGCTGCTCAACTTCATTGAAAAAATGCTGCTTGCTGAATGCTTCCATTAAGTCTCCTCTGCAGGCTTTTTAGCAACCCTGGACGACTCCTCAGAGGGAGGCTGTGCTGGGGCTGGCTCCGGCTGTGGCAGCTTTCAGCCGGCAGAGTTAAAGCCCAGATACAGGAAGAAATCTCAGGACCTCCCTGGGTTAAGTTACTGGTGGCTCCCAGCTGAAAGGAAGTTGGGCTCCCTTGTCATGGTAAAGAGGAAGCAGAGCTTGTTCCTGGATGGGCGCCTGGTGTTTCGGTCTTTCAGGCATCTCACTCAATATGACTTTGTTCCAGTGTGGAGGAATTCGATTCTTTTCAGATGCAGGCCTATTTCTTTCTTTTATTTTTTAAAGACGCTTTTATCTATCTATCTATCTATCTATCTATCTATCTATCTATCTATCTATCTATCTATCTATCTATCTAGTGAATGAGTGTTTTGCCTGCTTTATGGCATGTATGGCTATGTACCGTGTGGGTGCTTGATGCCTTACGGGGTCAGAAGAGGTCTTTGGATCCCCTGAAACTGCAATTATGGATGGTTGGGAGCCACCATGTGAGTGCTGGGAACCAAAACTAGGTCTTCTGTAAGAGCAACAGGTGCTCTTAGCTGCAGGGCAATCTTTCCAGTCCGCATTCTATCAATCTTAAAAAAAAAAAAAGGCCTTGGGGTTAGAGAGATGATGGTTCAGCAGACAAGAGCATGCACTTTCCTTGCAAGGGGTCAGTGTTCGGTTCCCAGCACCAATGTAGCAGCTTGCAACCTTTTGTAAATTCAGTTCCAGGGGATCTGACAAACCTCTTTTGGTGTCCTTGTGGACCAGGCACACATGGTATACATGAATTCCTGCTGACACACACATGCACAAAAACAAATAATCTTAAAAAAAAAATTAGCACATCCATGCCTTCAGTTCCCACATCTGGGAGACCAAGGTAAATAGATCTCTGAGTTGGAGGCCTGCTAAGGGCTACATAGTGAGCTATGTCTCAAAATAAAATAAAAAGTATAAATATTAAAAAAGAATTTGTTTCGGAGAGAAATGGGGAAATTGATATTACTGTAGGTTTCTAGACCTTCATTGGTGGGCCTCCAAGTTAGTTGCATCCTTACTGTAATAATTCGAGGAATTATCTTTATACAAAACAAAATGGGATTTTCAGATAGAGCAGGAGGTCTGTAGTTCTCAGCTATATAGATTGCCCATAGAAGGGGCTAACGTGACAAGTGATGTATTCACAGTGTGAATGGAGTAGAGCTGGGGATGAAGCAACTTTATTGGGAATGGTTATCAGGATTTTCCAGAACTGCTTGGCAACTGTTACCCTACGTGTTGGTAGTGAGCATGGTTTTGGCAGGGCTGGAAGATTCAGCATGGACATAAATGCTCTCCTTCACTTCCCAAGTAGCCCAAAGGCTGTTTTGGAGAGCTGGCCAATAGACAAGAAGCACTGGATAACTTGATGCTAACATTTCGGAGTGGGAGCAACTGAGAGATCCCCACATCCCTCAACAAGTGGCTGGGCATTGGAGATGCTAGGATGGTGAGAGAGGTTAGTCACATCTAGCAGGGCAAAGATAGACACAAGTGATTCTGAGGCTAACGAGGACAGAGAGGATCTCTCTGGGGTTTGTTGGGAGTTTTGGGCTTGTCCTTTTGTTTGTTTGTTTGTTTCAGGGTCTTGCTGTATAACCCTGCTTTTAATTTTAAAATCAGTTAGTCGATTTTAAGACAGGTTTTCAGCCTCGGACGGGTATGTAGCTAGCTGAAACTGGCTTTGAGTTCCCAAGTCTCCTGTCTGTGCTTCTCGGGATTACAGGCTAGTACGTGGTGCCAGTTCAGAATTAGGTTTTGTGTTTTCACAAAATTTTGAAATTTAAAAGTCTAAATGTGTCAGCCTGGGCCAGGAATAAGAGAACGTTTACATTTCAACATGGATAATATTGACAAACTTTAGAATTGACTTACAAATTGAAATTCTTGTTAGATAGTGTCTTCACCAGATGCAAGGTTAGGTAGGACTGATGGTCAGCATACCACAGAAAGTCACTGCACAGAGTTACACGAAAGATATGTATACACACACATACATGTGTAAGCACACACACACACAAGACAATTTGATTGTAGTAGAAAGGTTTTTGAGTTCAGATTTGGGCTCAAGTCTAGCTCTGCATTTCTGCTGCTATAACCCCTAAAAACATTGCTGACTCACTCTTTAGATTTTCATCTATTAAACTCCAACACTCAGTGATTTATTGGTTTTTATGAGACTATCAAACTGTTAGCATACATTATGCTATCACTGTTTTTAAAATTTTTCATGTATAAAACTTAGATTTTCAAAGCCATTTCTTATTTATCTTACTTGAGTTCTGTAATACCCTACACAGGTAGTATTACTAGGAGCGGTGAATTTAGACACAAGGACTTGTCCAAACACAGGTTTCCGAGCTCTGGATGAGGTTTTCACATTGACACCGAGGAAGTTTTGACATCAGAGCATTGACTTGGGTTTAGTTGTGAAAACGTTAGTAAGACACAATTATTGGTGTCATTGCTGGCTTTTAGCCTCTGAAGGATAGGAGCACGATGGAAGTACCTTGTAATTCTACAGCTCTGAACTATAAAGACTTTCTTCTCCCCTTGTTTATTTTAAACAGAGTCTTGTCATGTAGCCCTCATTATTTAGACCCGGCTTGGCTCCAACTCCCAGAAATCCACCTGCCTCTGCCTTCTGATTAAAGGTGTGTGCCTTTCTTCCTGCTGGTTATGGGGAAGTTTGTGATATATAGGCCTTTGAGAATTTTATACCCAAAATGATGCAATTTTGCAAACTCATCGGAAAGTGTAGACTGAGGATTTGGAATTGCTTACCTAAGTAATGCCCTGAAGAAACCCTAGGTCAAAAGTGAACTCAGTTCTTAAGTTCCCTTTTAGAACAAAGTCCTGGAGTTGGAGTGGATTGCTTCTAGAAAGAACAATGGTGTATTTGCTGCTTCTGGACATGGACACTGTTGATTCAGAAATTGAGTCAAGTCCATCTGCTGGGAAATCACAAGTTTTGGCCACACCATGCTGTTGAACTAATACAATGTGTGCATGTACTAGCAGTGCTTTTAGGCACCATGGCCTTGGTCTGGCTTGGCAAGTGATATGACAGCCAGGGAGATCCACTAGCCATGGCCTGTTGTTCTGCTGGTTTTCAGTGCCTGTTCCAGATCCTAGAGATCTTGGCGGGAACAGAAATGTCCAGGGATTGAACCTAGGATCTCCTGTGTACCAAGCAAGTCTTTTACCCTTGGGCTACATCTCCAGCCCTTTAAATATTTATTTATTTACTTATTTGTTTGTTTATTTAATATATATTTATTTTGAGATATAGTCTGCCTGTCCTTTAGTGCTCCGTCTTCCTGCCTCAGCCTCCCTAGAGACCATTTTGTGTTACTTCTAATAAAACATCATTTTTTTTCCTGAAGAACTTATCAGTTTGGGGATAGATTACAGTAGGTCGCTGAGTCTTTATCTCTAGGGTTGGGCTTTTCCATGATTTGACTTGCTCTGGACACAAACTGCCTCTTGCTACTGTTCAACAGGGTCTTCTGCTATCTGTGCTGACCTCAGAGCCCTTCATTCAGGTTCTCATCCTGCCTCTGTGCCTTTTCTTAGGTCCCCTCTTCTTACAATGGCCTCTTCCTTTCTGGGTATGTGAATCTTACTTCCTTTATTGAAGCTAAAGCATCACATTTGCATCTCCCATGCAGCTTTCCCCTGTTATTTTATTCATTGGTGGCTTCCTTCTTTTTCTCATGTCTTATTATAATATCTACATCACGATTAGTCTCTTAATTACATATATATTGTAAAAATAATGCTCTTGCGTTGTTCTTGACTTTTATGACTGTTTCCTTAGGGAAA
The DNA here is from genome assembly GCA_004026605.1 of Ondatra zibethicus. Classification (NCBI taxonomy): domain Eukaryota; kingdom Metazoa; phylum Chordata; class Mammalia; order Rodentia; family Cricetidae; genus Ondatra; species Ondatra zibethicus. The sequence continues at coordinate 52,139 of PVIU01003517.1, forward strand.
CAGTGCTCTGTGATATAAAAGTGCTAAGGCTTCTGTCTTTTGTGGTTGTGTCACCTATGGTATCCATGTACTCTCCCATTGAGTGACACCCCAAGCCCTCAAATAGGAACTTTGTCTGTTGTATTTATTTAAAGAAAATTTTTTTTGGGGGGCTGGAGAGATGGCTCAGTGGTTAAGAGCACTGGCTGCTCTTCTAGAGGTCCTGAGTTTGATTTCCAGCAACCACATGGTGGCTCACAACCATCTGTAATGAGATCTGGTGCCCTCTTCTGGCATGCGGGTATACATGGAGGCAGAATGTTGTATACATAATAAATAAATAAATCTTAAAAAAATTTTTTTAAAAAGATTTATTATGTATACACAGCCAGAAGAGGGCACCAGATCCCACTATAGATGGTTGTGAGCCACCATGTGGTTGCTGGGAATTGAACTCAGGACCTCTGGAAGAGCAGTCAGTGCTCTTAACTTCTGAGGCATTTCTCCAGCCACCCCCACCCCCATTTGTTTGTTAAATTTTGAGAAAGGGTCTCAATTCAGCTTTGGCTGGCCTTGAACTCACTGGCCCTCCTACTTCAGCCTCTAAGGCCAGGATTGTAGAGCTACCAGTCTTTTAGGGCAGTTGGTATATTTATTGGATGTATGGTTGATTGTCAGGAATCAATCTCTCTCTCTCTTTCTCTCTCTCTTTTGGTTTTTATAGACAGGGTTTCTCTGTGTAGCTTTGGAGCCTGTCCTAGAACTCATTCTTGCAAAATAGGCTGTCTTCGAACTCACAGAGATCCTCCTGCTCCTGCCTCCCAAGTGCTGGGTTTAAACCCGGTTAGGAATTTCTCTTAAGAGAAGGGCTGGGCTGGAGAGATGGCTCAGAGGTTAAGAGCACTGACTGCTCTTCCAGAGGTCCTGAGTTCAATTCCCAGCAACCACATGGTGGCTCACAACCATCTGTAATAAGATCTGGTGCCCTCTTCTGGCCTGTGGGCATACATGGAGGCTGAACACTGTGTACATAATAAATAAATAAATAAGTAAATCTTTAAAAAAAAAAAGAGAGAGAGAGAGAAGGGCTAGCTGCCTAGCTGCCGGGTGGTGGTGGCGCACGCCTTTAATCCCAGCACTCGGGAGGCAGAGGCAGGCGGATCTCTGTGAGTTCGAGGCCAGCCTGGTCTACAGCACTAGCTCCAGGACAGGCTCCAAAGCTACAGAGAAACCCTGTCTTGAAAAACCACACACACACAAAAAGAAGGGATAGTTATGAGTACTTTCGAGCTATAGTTTGTAAAATTGCTCAATTTGGTTTGGGAAAATGATTTAGTAGTGAAAGCCCTTGCCTCACAAGCAGCAAGTGTGAAGACCAGAGTTCAAATCCCTGTAACCCATGGAAATCTCACTGTGGTGTGGTAGTGCCCTACTAAATATAATTCCGGTAGAGACAGATTAGCCTTATTGGTGAGCTCTGGGTTCAATTGAGAGGCCCTGCCTCAGTGAGTACAGTGCAGAGTGATTGACTCTCAGTGTCAGCCTCAGATCTCTACATGCCACATGCACACACGTATGAACACACATGCACACTTAATGTAGAAAAATTTAACATATGGGAATGAATGTATATATAGTTTTTGATTTTGTGTGCGTGTGTGTGTGTGTGTAGGAGCCAACAGATGTAGTGTGCCTAGGAGAAAGTGGCGTGTTCAAGGACAGCTTTGTGGTCAGTATCCTACCCTTGTTCTGGCTGTATAAAATTTTGTTAGAGTGGAAAGCTCCCTGGGTATAAGCATGTGTTTTTCTCTTTTCAAACTTTGTTTGAGTGATCGTGTGTCAATCATCAGGGATGTTCCAATTATCAGGGATGATTTGGCCAGTAACCTGAGACAAGTTAATTAATTGGTCAGTCATCATCATTTTTTGGACAGGGCTTTGCCAGCTATACTGCTGGGTTCTGTCTTGCTATAATATGTTTCTGTAGTAATTTTTACTCAGAAAGATAAACATGGTTGCTTTGTGTTGCAAAGAATAAGCTTGTTTGAGTTGCCTTTTGGAGTTCAGATAGTTTTCTATCCAAAGGAGCATGCTGATTGAGACATAAGAAGTAATTTCTTTTGGCTGTGCTTTTTAGTCAGTTAGCAGCAATGAATCAGCCCACTGTACTTTATATTTTGTTAGTGCCTCTGAGAGATACTGTGTTGGAGCATGTGGTACTGGGGAGATGGGTGGGACACTTAAAAACATGGAAAGAATGAGATTGAGATTAGGAGTAGATGTGGGGCATGGTGGTGTGCATGCCTGAAATTTCTTCTGGTTGAGGAGGGGTGTTTGAGGCCATCCTGGCCTGCATAGTAAGACTCTGTCTCTTTCTTTCTTTCTTTCTTTCTTTCTTTCTTTCTTTCTTTCTTTCTTTCTTTTTTTTATTTTAAAGATTTACTTATTGTGTATATAGTATTCTGCCTGCATGCATGCCTATAGACCAGAAGGGAGCACCAGATCTCATTACAGATGGTTGTGAGCCACCATGTGGTTGCTGGGAATTGAACTCAGGACCTTTAGAAAAGCAGGCAGTGCTCTTAACCACTGAGCCATCTCTCCAGCCCAAGATTCTGTCTTTTTAAAAAAAGAAAAAAGAATCTTGGTGTGCTGGTTCAAGTTTATAACATCACCTCTAGAGGGGCTGAGGCAGGAGTATCTCTAATTTAAGGACAGACTGAACTGCAGAACTGAGTTCCAGATCAGCCTAGACCAGATAACAAGATTCTGTCTCAACAAAGCAAAATAAAGGATAGCTGAGTTGGTAGAGCACTTGCCTCGCATTCAGGAAACCCTGGGTTTGCTTCCTAGCCCTTCGTAAACTGGGTGTTGTGTTGAATGCCTGTAACTTCAGCACTTGGGAGCTGTAAAAGGAGGATCAGGAATTTAAGTCATCCTTAAAATACATAGTGATTTCCAGACCAGCCTGGAATGCATGACACCCTGTCCTCAAACCAGACCAGACCAGAGCAGATCAAAATCTAACCAACTAAATAAACAAAAAACCCCAACCAACTAACCAACAAGCAAACATAACCCCAAACAACTAAACAGATAAATAAAACAGAAGGCTCTGGGGGCTGGAGAGATGGCTCAGTGGTTAAGAGCACTGGCTGCTCTTCCAGAGGTCCTGAGTTCGATTCCCAGCAACCACATGGTGGCTCACAACCATCTGTAATGAGATCTGGCGTCCTCTTCTGGCGTGTGGGCATACATGGAGGCAGAGTGTTGTATACATAATAAATAAATCTTTAAAACAACAACAACAACAACAACAACAAAAAAACCCAGAAGGCTTGATGCAGCCTCAGATCCCCACAATGTGCAGATGCAGGTGGGCTGTCTGTAATTCAGAGATGGGATCACTGGTGCAAGCTGGTTAAGTAGACTAGCCCAGTTGATGAGCTTTGGGCTCAGTGAATAAGGTGGGAAGTAGTTTGAAGAAGGCACCCGCTGTCAGCCTTCCACAGGCAGACATGGGTACACACACATACCTACACATTTTTTAACACTGAAACATGAATGCATAACTTGTGCACATGTGCACTCCCTTGTGGCGACACACACACACACACACACACACGAGTATGCAGAGATAGAAAAAAAGAAAGTGGTAGACTCTATTAGGAGTAGGGAGGAAACTCCCAGATGTGACTGTGAAAGCTTGTGTTTCCTACTCTGGGAGGAGTGATGTAGATGTTATGTAAATGACAGATGAGAGTGAGAGTACTCTCCAGGCGCCAGCCACTCTAGAGGTTGATGCAGTTGAGTCATGAAACTAGATTAAGAGGTGATAGAAAGGCTGGAGAGAGTGTTCACAACCACCTGTAATTCCAGTTCCAGGGGACCTGAAACAAAGGCACCAGGCCTGCATATGGTACACAAGCATACATGCAGATGTTCACACAATAAAAAGAGAGAGATGGGATAGGTTCTGGTGGCACATATCTTTAGTCCCAGTGCTAGGGAGGCAGAGGCAGGTGGGTCTCTATGAGTTCAAGGCCTGTCTGGTCTACGTAGTGAGTTCTAGGCCAACTAAGCCTACATAGTGAAATTGTCTCAAACAAACAACCCTCCCCAGAACACACACACACACACACACACACACACACACACACACACACACACACACAGAGACAGAGAGAGAGAGAGAGAGAGAGAGAGAGAGAGAGAGAGAGAGAGAGAGAGAACAAAGATGTTTAGGTGGAAGTCCTACCGCCATCCAAGTATACCCAAAAAGGTTGGGATGTTGGGGATCTCCAGCTAGGGGGTCCCATTCCATTCCATGCTCTGGTCTCCTTCGATTTCAAATCCCGTCTCTGAGAAAGCCTGCCAAAAGTCAACCCCTCCCCGGGGCTGCTCAAGACCATGCTTACGGGCCATATTTGCCATGTGATTCCTCCCCTGCTTTCCCAAGGGTCACCCAGGCGCTCTTAACCACTGGGCCATCTCTTTACCTCTGACTTTAAATTCAGATACTAATGTTGTTAATGGTTTCCTATAAGATTTTGCCTTCAAAAATAAAAATTAGAGGATGTAGAGATGGCTCAGCAGTTAAGAGCACTGACTGCTCTTTGGGAAGACCCATGTTCTATTCCTAGCTTTCAAATGTTGGCTTACAAACCATCTCTAACTCCAGATCCATAGGACCTGACACTTCTGGACTCCCCAGGTACTAGGCACACAAGTGGTGCACAGACATACATATATGCAGGAAAAATACCCAAACACATTAAAAATAAAGAAGAAAAGAAATAAAATGAGAACCAATCCCCATCCCAGGACTTCTTTAGAAACTCCTCTTTGTCTATATATAAGCATCATGTTTTAAAAGGATTTGACTCATGAATTTGTAAGATAGGCCTGTGTATTTGAACTGCCACTCCTAAGTCATGTTTAACCTTTTCTTATTTAAATTAGCAAATGCTGGTGTCCCATTGCTGTGGGATAACCCTTCTGTACGCTGTGAATACATGTTGCTCTTGTTGGTTGATAATAAAGCTGCTTTGGCCTATAGCAAGGCAGGATATAGCTAGTGGGAAAGCCAGACTGAGTACAGGGAGGGTCTGAAGAAGGGTGAGTCGAGGAGATGCAAGAACCTGCCACTCCTGAGTCTTGTTTAACCCTTTCTTCTCTTTTAAATTAACAAATGCTGGTGTCCCATGATACCTAGTTGTGTTGGTTGTTTTCTTTCTCCCCCACTGCTCCCCTTTGGTTAGCTTGACACCAGATAGAGCCTCCTGGAAAGAGTAAACTCTAGTTGAGAAAATGCCTACATCATATTGGCCTGCAGGCATGCCTGTGGGCCATTTCTTTATTAATGATTGATGTGGGAGGTCTCAATACACTGTGGGCAGTGCCACTTGGGCTGGTGGTCCTGTATTGTATAGGAAAGCAAGCTGAGCAAGCCAGTAAGCAGAGTTCATCCGTGGCCTCTGCTTCAGTTTCTGCCTCCAGGTTCCTGTCTTGGTTTCCTTTGATGATGGACTGTATTTGTGTATTGGAGGACTATATTTATTTGACTGTTACCTGTCAGGCAAATAAACCCTTTCCTCCCCAACTTGCTTGGTCATGGTTTTATATCATAGCAATAGAAAGAAAACTAGGATACTAGTCTGCCCATTCTCTGCACAACTTTTCTTGTAATCATTTTAACAATAAATAACTGGCAAGGGTTATATAAGAACCCACTAAGTTTTCATCAAGACCTATTTTGCCATTTTTGTTTGTTTTGAGACAGGATCTCTCACTCTGTAGCTGTGTGGCCTGGAACTTGTGGCTATTTTCCAGCCTTAGCTTTCTGAGTGCCTAAGTTACCTACCATGCATTGTTCAGGTCTACCCTGATTTGTTAATTTCTCAGAGTGTTGGGGGGTTTCTTTGGAAGACTTATGTGTTCATCAGTAAATATCTATTGAACTTGTATTCTGAACCAGGGTGTAGGTGAAGTGCCGAGCAAACAAAGATCTTTGTTCTTGCATCTCCGTGATCTTACAGTTAAATGGGGGAAGCGTTGCTAAGTTGATGATTAGCATCTGTTGTAGGCAGTGTTGTAATATAAATAAATGCTGGTACTAAGGTATTGTAGTACTCAGTGCAGGCAAGGTAAGAAGGTAGAGAAGGCATTTGAGGGAGATTAAGCTGGGTTTTACCTTAAGGATTTGAGTCTCTTTGGGCAAAAAGGTTGGGTAAAGGGCATTCTGGTCTTCACGCATAGAGGAGGGGCTGAAAGAGCTTATTGGGAGAAGAGAATATGTGTGGAATTGGGAGTGTAGAGTATGAGGGAAGAATGAGATGAGTGGAAAATGTGGATAGGCCTAAGATGTTAACTGGCTTTGTATACTATACTGTAGTTTGGACTTTTTTTGTAAAGACTCGTGGGAACATTGAAGCTTTTAGGCAAGGATTGTGGTTAGGTTTACATTTTAGGAACACCTCCTTTCTGGCAGCAGTGTGAAGGAAGATTGGAGTAGGGAGTAATAGTGACAAACCAATTAGGAGCCTGTCACAGTAATGGAGGCAGAGAGTAGGCCAGGAATGCTCAAGGTCAGGTCCATGGGTTTGATAACTGGCTGTGGTTGTGATGGAGAAAGGGAAGAACTGAGACTGACTTGTGGGTACCTGACTCAGATATCTGGGTGGGTGGTGTCACAGAACAAAATAGGGACTATAAGGGGGGTGGCTAATTGTAGTTAAATGGTGGCAGCAAAGGAGCAGAAGAAAATTCTGTGTTTTGTGGGGTTGAGTTGAGGTTAAGGTTTGTGAGACGGTGGTGCAGTGGCAGCTGGTGGTCTAGTATGCAGAGTGAAGAACTGTGGGTCAGTTTAATCAAAGCCTCAGGCCCAGGGAGAGAGGCCGCCTAAGGAGTGGGTGTACAGTGGAAGAGGTTGGAGACAAAATCACCGTTCTGTAAGAAGGATCTTTTCTGGAGCAGAGGTAGAAGGTCCTTGGGAAGAAATTGTCTGCAAAATGGAAGTGAGAGAGAATTAGGAGGAACCAAAGGGAAGTTTCTAGGAGGATGTGTGTGGAGGGTGTGTCTCGCCGAGTCAGATTACGTGGAGATAAAAACCGGAGGTGAACTGTAGGTGTGTAATATACAGGTCACTTTTACTCAGGCACTTTTAGTGGAGGTATGGGAAGTGAGTGCAGAAGGGATGAGCTTTGAGAACGAATTTGAAGGAATTAGAGGAAATTTGAAGGAATTGACCTTTAGAAGAGGTGGTTGTAGGGCAGATATTTTATTTATTTACTTTCTTTTTTACATAGTCAAAGCAAGATGATATTTATTTACTTCCTAATAAGGGTCTCTAGTCCAGGCTGACCTTGATTTTGTGGTGGTAACCTTGCCTTAGAATGCTGGGATTAAAAGTATGCATCACCTTGACCTGCTTTGTTTGGCTTTCTTTATTGTATTCTTGGTGAGATTTGAGAATGCCTAACTAAGTGCTGTTTGGAAGGAGCCAGTAGAGCAGGATAAGTTAATAAAATTAAGAGAAGGGAGAAATGCTTGGAGCATAGAATCTAGTGGGGGGAAAAAAAAACAAAAAAAGAGCAGTGGTGGCCCGTGCCTTTAATCCCAGCACTCAGGCGACAGTTCAAGGTCAGCCTGGTAAAAAGCGAGTTCCAGTACAGTCAGGCTGCCTTGAAAAACCAGAAAAAAATAATTAAACCACACACACACATACGCACACGCACGCACACACCTGTGCCTTTGAGAAGATCAAACAGAGGTTAAGAATGCAAGTGATTGAACTTGGTGCTTTCTGAGAAGTGGGACTTGAAGCCTTCTACACTGAGAATCAGGAAGAGAGAAAGGGATATTCTCTCTCTCTCTCTCTCTCTCTCTCACACACACACACACACACACACACCTTTTCTCCAGCTGCAGAAGCATTTAGTCACCTGTAAAAGAAGCTGAGGGAGACAAGTAGATTGATCCAAGATCAGAGATTCTAGCATAGTTTTTTTAAATGTGTTTCTGTGTTTATATATGTCTCTGTTTGGGTCTGTGCACATGAATCCAGCTGCCCACCAAACCCAGAAGAGGGGGTCAGATTTCTTGGAACTGGAGTTAAGCAGTGCACTCTCTTAACTGCGGAGCCATTTCTTCCACTCTCCAGTGTATGTTTGATGCTGGAATAAAGGGTTCTTGTCTTAAAAAAAAACTTAGTACCTAGCTTTCTGTTTGACTTGCATTTTGTACCTTGAGCAAAACAGTTTGCTTTTTCTGGGAAGAAGCTATATATGTAATTTTTGTATTTTATGCCAGCAAAATGCTGGGTAGAAATCGTTTGTCTTCAGTATTAATTAATTTGGTGGGTAGGGGTTTTTGTTCGTTTTTTTGAGGTGCTGAGGGTTGAACCCAAGGCTTGTGTAAGTGCTAGGTAAATCCTCTGTCATTGAACTTTATTATAGTTCCTGAAAAGATATCTTATTCTTGACACAGAGAGGAAGAATCCTTCTCACCTGTGGCCTTTAATCCTATCTCACTTCTGATACGGAAAGTGCAGGATTCACTGGTTTGGAAACCTCCAGGCCTAGCTCCTACATAAATCTCATAGGCTAGCCTCACTACCAATTTGTTGAGGTTAGGAACATTTGTGGGATTTGTGCTCTACGACAGTTCAGGCCTTAGTATACTGTATTCCATTTCTACCAGGCTTTTGAAGACCTGCGTTCTTTGCAAGACTGGACAGAGGGGCTATTGTGGGTGATCCAGCTTCTTTCTTGTTTATTTTGGCAGGCTGGCAATGCTGTGATGGGTTTGTTCTCATGACTCAGAGCTCTCTGCTTTACCTTTGCAAGTTCAATATAATTACCACCTTCCAGGTGCTGATGATATCCTTCAGTTTATCTGACCTTATATCTAACAGAAGTATCAGGTTCCCTTGTCCTCTCCTTGCATTTTTTTTTTAAACCTTTACTATAGAGGGTATTTCCTGGTATTATTTTAGGCCTACTTCAGAATTCACTTAGGTCACAATCCCTTTTGGCACACACCATGGCTTTTGGCTGTATGTTCTCCACATCATTGTTGTTTTCTGCACCTTATTTTGTAAATCTGGACTCTGTATCAGATAGTTTATGTGAGTCACTCCAGGGAGTGGAAGGTAATGTCTTCACTAATTTAGAGAATCTTTGATCTTGTTTCAGTCCCTAGTTTGGTTTATCCTGTTGATTTTCTGCTCTGGAAGAGGTGTGTGTGCACCTTTTGTCCTTTGTCCCTTGTTTCACAGGTTGTTGCAGATGCTCCACTCTCAGAGACGCCACTTGACAGATATAGATCCCCTCCAGAATCCTTGTTATCTCAATCAACAAATAGAACTTTGTTAAGAACTTCTTAGATGTAATTTAGCATATGACACTGAATAGTAGGTTTCTTAACCTTCTGCTGCCTTCAGGGGGTTTATAATATACAATAGATATTATACATGACAAAGGATAATAACCATGTAAATAGATGAACAAATGATGGTCACCCCCCATTTAGCTGTCATGCTTATAGAAGATGTCTTAAAAACAGACAATAGGGATCTTTGGTCCAGTCAGTAAAGTATGGTAGTACAAACACAAGGACCTAAGCTTAATCTCCACAACCTGTGTAAAAAGCCGGGTGCTGGGGTGGTACTCTTGTAGTTGCACTGAAGACAGAGAAAAGAGAACTTCTAGTGCTTGCTGGCCAGCCAGTCTAGCTGAACCAGTGAACTCCTGGTTAAGTGAGAGACCTTGTCTCGAAGAGTAAGGTTCAGTGTGATTGAAGAAGAGACACAGCGACAGTCTCTGGCATCCACATGCATGTACACAAATATACACACATGCACATATATGAATAAGCACACATAGACATAAATACAAAATTAAGACAATAAAAACCTGGGCTTATTAAATAGGGAGACATACAAAGACAAGTCCAGTCTGTGGCTCTCACTAATGTTCTTCTAGGCCCTTTGAGCCATATTTTCTTTCTATATTGCTGGGGCAGAATCCCAGTGATGCTCTTACTCTACAGTGACCCGTGGCTGAAGAGATAGGCTCTAGTTCCAGCAGGGAGGACCCCTGGAGAGCCAGCCTTCTCGGTATAATTGTGTCTGTAACGTGTGGAGTCGTCTTAGACCTAGGACAAGCATTTGTGTGCTCATAAACACCCCTAGCTTGGCATCAGGGAAGGCTACCCCATCTTGAGTATGGATGTCAGGGTTGGTTCAGAAGATGCTGGCCTGGCCCATGCCACCCCTCCAGGAAAATAGCAAGTTCAGTTCCAGTGTTTACTGGTCATTTTTTACTAATAGTAAACAGGGACTAGGGCCAGTGAGATGACAGCATGGTAGAGGCACTTTCCACCTCGTCTGATTCTAGAACCAGCGTGACTGAAGGAGGGAACTGACTGCTACTAGTTGTACCTATGCTGTGCTCCCTTCCCCCAAATAAATAAATCTAAATTTACAAAACTTAGAAAACAGGGAAGCCAGATGGGGTGTTGCACGCCTTTAATTCCAGCACTCCTGAGGCAGAAGCTGGCAGATTTCTGAGTTTGAGACCAGCCTACAGAGATCCAGGACAGGGACAGCTAGGGCTACACAGAGAAACAGGGACTAGACTAGTTTATTTGGGATTATTTAAAATCATGTATGTGTGAGAGGATTTGTTATTTTATTGGAATTTATTATTATATGATAGTATTCATGTAATACTGTCTTTATCAGGAAGAATAGGGAAATGCCAGCACCTGGAATTTCCCTATATCCCTCCATCTTTCTTTTGGGAGAAGCAAACAGAGGAAGAGCAAGGTCCCATCTCTCGGTCCTTCTCTCCTGGATTAGCCTATGATCTTCCAGGAAAGGGGAAAGAAGGCAGTACAGGGAACAGTGTGGGCTCTAGCAGGAATTAGCCTTTGTGAAGGGGTATGAGGCCAGTTCTGGGGTAGCTTTAGCTCAGGCTCTGTGTTAGAGAAGGTAGACATGGGGCAGGACTGGGAACTAATAGTGGGAGATAGTAGTGTGTGTTGTTATTTGCCTTTTCTTACACGTGGGAAGAGCAGAACTGAAGTGCTAGCATTCCTTTTTCTCAACTACGTCTCATTTTCTGGCTTTAAAGATGGTATAGTACTTGGGACTGGAGAGATGGCTCAGCAGTTAAGAGCCCTGACTGCTCTTTCAGAGGACTAGGGTTTGACTCCCAGCATCCACAGGGTGGCTCACAGCTGTCTGTAACTCCAATCTGTTCCAGGGGAATCTGATGGCTACTTTGGGCATTGAGTGCACATGATACACGTACATACATGCAGGCAAAATACCCATACACACATAAAACCAAATCAAAACAAAGCCAAAAAAGATGGTATGGTACCTTCAACAAATAGGTTGGTGATGATTTGGAAAGTTCCATTGGCACCGTTTTTGGAAGGTAAGTAATGATTTGATTATGCTCTTTAAATGTAGCAAGTGTTTTTCTTGAAATTCATTCTTGTAGCCCAGACTGCCTTGCTCACCCCAGTTCTTGTATTTTTGTACTTAACTCAGCATATGTTTGTCTGAGCTTTCCAGCCTAATTGTGTTCTCTCTGAAGGCCTTTAAATGAGATGTATAATATGATCTGTTTCATGAATCGAACCACTTTGTAAATTGTGATAGTTCTTATGTTTCTTAGTATTTCTAGTAACTTTCAGCACCTTTGGCGGCATTTTCCCTGTGGTTATTCTATAGACATCCTAAATGGTATATGTCTAAATGTCTATATGTCTCTCTCTGCTGCCAGACCTGATGCTTCTGTCTTCTCCTCCTTTGCTATCTATACAGTGGCCCATGCCAAAACCCAGGCTTCATGTGTCTCTGTCCTGTCCTGCAGCTGCCCAGTCAGTCCTTCAACAAGTTTTGTTCAGTCTATTTCCTATGCTACTCTCCACCTGTCATCTCCTTAGCTCTACCCTAGCCAACACAAGAGTCCAAGCTTGTTATCTCTGCTTTGGACTGCTAAGGAACTGCTGATAACTGATCTTTCTTCACTCTGTTTCTCATCAAGCTTTCTTTCACATTCCAACTAGAAAGATAATCCTCAGAAGTATGAGAGTGCCAGGTATGGCAGCCACCTATCACTGGGGACATTGGCGCAGATGAACTGCATTGAGTTTGAGGCCAGCCTTTCCTATAGAGTGAGACTTACATTTTAAAAAATGCTAAATTAATCAGGTAGATTTTCCTGCTGAAAACATCCCACAGTGGACCTAACCAGAGAGTATAGTCTAAATCCCAGCTACTTAAGAAGCTGGGGCAGGAAGATCTCAAGTTTAAGCCCTTTCTAAGGTATAGAATGAGTCTAGCCTGGGCAATTTTTAGTGAGATCTATCACAAAATTTATAAAGGAAAAGAAATATAAAAGGCTAGGGATATAACTTAATGGCAAGAGAGTGCTTGCTTAGATATGTGAGGCTCTGGATTCAGCACCCAGCACAAAAAATTAAAAACAAAAGCTTCCTTAGTAACAGTCCCCATTGCCTGTATGTTAATGCCTTAGTGCACAGTAAAATCTGCTTCTCTAACCTCTGCGTGCCTCTGTGACCTCTTCCTGCTCTTTTTCTCCTTTTCACTGTGAAGCTATGTTCAGCTCCTTTAGCCTGCTGTGGTGGGGAATGTTGCTGTTGTTTGCTTTGCTTCTAATTTACCCTCAGTCTTGAATTTCTTCTGTACCTGCTAAACTAACCTATCAGCGAAATATTAAACACAGTTCAAGCCAGACCTTGGTTGTGCAAGCAGTGTTCTCAGCTACTGGGGAGAAGTGGGATAGGAGGAGTAATAGTTCAAGGCCTATGCAGGCAACTTAGTGTGACTTAGTTTTGAAATAAAGAACCCAAAAGGGCTAGGGATAATAATAGTTCATTAGTAGGACACTTGTCTAACATGCATGAGTTCCCTAGTTCAGTGCCCAGTACTGCCAAAAACCAAATAAAACAAACAGCCCAGAAATAGACAGTTATTGGATGCATTTCTCTTTTTCTGTCTGTGACTTGTGTATGTTCAGTTGCTTACTATATGGTTGTCCTTCTGCATTAAGCCCTCTCTGTTCCCTAGCTGTGCTCAGCACAGCACTTACTATGTACAGGCACAGCAGAGATGTTGATAAATGAATGCTGTACACACAGATTTCTTACAAGTATTTCTGCACTTTACAAAATCATGTCTAAAAACAGGGCGGTGGTGGCACACACCTTTTATCCCAGCACTCAGGAGGCAGAGGCAGGTGGATCTCTGTGAGTTTGAGGTCAGCCTGATCTATGGAGCAAGAGTTCCAGGACTGCAAGGGCTGCACAGAGAAACCCTGTCTTAAAAAACAGAAAAAAAAGCTAGGCAGTGTTGGCACATGCCTTTAATCCCAGCACTTGGGAGGCAGAGGCAGGTGGATCTCTGTGAGTTTGAGGCCAGCCTGGTCTACAGAGTGAGTTCCAGGACAGGTTCCAAAGCAACACAGAGAAACCCTGTTTTGAAAAAAAAAAAATTTATTTTGGTGGTAGAGATTGAACACAGGCTTCAGGCATGCAAAGCATGTACTCTGCCTCTGAACTACACGCTTAGCTTTAAAGTAGTTTTAGTGTATCATGTTTGTGCACTCTCTCACATGAGGTCAAGTGTGGAATTTTTATTTATGCGTCATGCAGATTTTTAGAGAGTCTTGGATTTGGCATCACTTTGGACTTCACAGTTGTTAGAGATGTTCAATTTGTGTTTAGAAGATAGAAGAACTCTTCCATTAGCCTAAGGATAACATGAGATTGTGAGGATGGTGTATTTCTTTTGTACTTTAAGAATTCCCTTTCAAGAGCTGGCCTTAGCAGTTCCAGTACTTGGAGGCAGAAGTGGAAGGATCGCCATGGTTTTGAAACCAATTTGGTTTACTTAATGAATTCCAGGCCAGTCAGAGTTACAGAGAGACCTAGCATCAAAGCACAACAAATAAACAAACAAATAGCACAAGAATTTCAGTTTGGGAATAACAAAACAAAATTGACTTTAGAAACATGGCTGTAGCCATTCTAGTGGGTATTTGTGGAAGCATCTCTGTTCCCAAAGGCTGCCAGCTCCCCAGTAAATCCCAAGGCTCTTGCTGGTTTTCTCTTAGTTTGTTGTGTAAGAACACATCAAATGTCACATCTTTTCTTCAGTGTAAATTACTTCATGCAGTATTGTCAAAAAAAGGTTAAAGAAGGTGATTGATTCCATGATGCCTTAGATAAAGTTGTTCAGGAGAGGGAAGATGCTTTAAGGCTTCTTAAGATTAGTCAAGAAAAAGTGAGACCTGGTGCTTGGAGAAGGGACATCTTTACAAATCATCTGGCACAGATTCAAGCAGTGGCCTGTACCTTGGTACCTAAAAGTAAATGATACAAAAGGAGACAATTTTTTTGTGAAGCCTTATGTGGATCATTTTGTCAGACTAAGACCTTAGTAACAAGCCCACATTGAAGCAAGAAAGAAGTTTACAGAAGTCAGGTGTTTTCTGAGATGACATCTAGAAGTATGATTTCATTGTTCTTGCAGTAGAGTCTGTGTCTTGATGTCTAGTAAACAGTTTATAAAGAAATATTCTTGGCCAGGTGGTGGTGGCACACGCCTTTAATCCCAGGACTCAGGAGCCAGTAGGTCAACTGGGTCTGTAAAGCGTGTTCCAGGATGCCCAGGGCCACACATGGAAATGCTGTCTTGAAAAACCATAAACAAACAAACAAAAAAGCTGGGCATTAGTAGTACACACCTCTAATTCCAGCACTAGGGAGGCAGAGGCAGGTGGATCTCTGAGTTTGAGGCCAGGCTGGTCTACAGAATGAGTTCCAGGGCAGCCAGATCTACACAGAGAAACCCTGTCTTGTGAGGGAGAGGGTGTTCTTGTTAAACAAAACAAAACAAAAAACAAAATTAACTCATTTCCCTAAAAAAGTAGAGATATTTGTTTACTAGCTCTAATTATCCCTAGCTCTTAGAAGAGTGCCTGTCTGATATAACAGGTGTTATATCTGTCACTCTTGTTCCTGATAAGGAAGAGACTTGTGAGGGCACAGTGACTTGTTCAAGGTCAGGTAACTACAAGTAAAGCCAGCTAGCTCTCTTGTTGAGGCAGAGTCTACCCATGTAGCTCAGCCTAGTCTTGAACTCTTGATCCTCTAGCCCTAACCTTTTTAGGTGTCTGGGATCACAGATTGGTGTTGTCATACTCAGGTTTTTTAAGTAACATTTAAACACTTATGGGGCTGGAGAGATGGCTCAGCACTTCAGAGCACTCGTTGCTCTTGCAGAGGACCCAGATTAGGTGCCTAGCATCTGCATGGTGCCTTACAACTCTGAGTAACTTCAGTCCCTGGGGATTTAGCACCCTCTCCTGGCCCCAGTGGGCACCAGGCATGCACGTAATGTACTCACATACTTGCAAGCGAAACCATTTATCACATTAAAAAAAAAATCTTTGCAAACATCCCCTCCTGTGTGTGTGTGGACATGCACATTCACAGCTAGTGTGTGGAGATCAGGGGACACTTTCTACTTTGTTGAGGAAGGGTTTTTTTTGTTTGTTTGTTTAGTTTTCTGTTTATTGCACACTCCGGGGTGGCAGGTCTACTAGCTTCTGGGTGATTATCTTGTTTTTAACCTCTCATCTGGTCTTAGGAGTGTTGTGATTACATGTGCATGCCACCACATCTGGCCTTGTACATGGGTTCCAGAGATTAGATTCGGGACTCAGGCTTGTGTAGCTAAAGCTTTTACTTGCTAAGCCATATTCATGGTCTAGTGGTTTTATTGTTTTTGTTTTTTAAACGAGACTGTTTAATCACAGCACCTTCCGTGACTTGGTATTTATGTGTATTATGACTGTCTCCCCCTATGACAGGAGTGGACGAAGGAAAAGTTAGAAGCCTTTGTGTGCTGAAATCTGACTAAGGATAGATATTCTATCATTTAATCATCCTAAACCACATCCTGTGGCAATTCAATGACACAGTAGCTTTTACAGCTGAGGAAACAAGGTTAAGGACCTATATAACTCCCATGAGGGTCTCACAGCCAGTGATTGAACTTGATTTTCAGTTCAGTCTGATTAACCCACTTGGCAATGGACCCTTTACCTTAAGTCACAGGTTAAGGTTTGGATTTGTGGTCTGAGTTGCTTTTAGATTTTCATGTCAGATAACTGAACAATAATCTGACCTGAACTCCTAAAGTAGAGCTGCAGAAATTGTTAAGTTTAAGAGAACTGTGGATCAGTAGGTCTGTAGAAAGGAGACTCTAGGGCTCCTGAGACAGAAAAATAATCTGTGCTCTACACATGCACACAGTTAAATTGCATAATTTAAACTTTAGACTTCCCTTTAGAACGGGGTCCAAAACAGCTAAGAAAGGCGATTATAATCACAATCTTGTGTGCAGAAGCGTCTGAATGTGTTTGGTAGTGTTCTTCAGCACCAAGAGCTCCACAAAAACAGTGTCAGAGATGTAGAACAGGTAGAGTGGGAAAGGACTGAGCCCAGTTGAAACTAGCTGTTTCGGTAGTAAGTAGGCAGGTCCTAATTATCTGTGTTGCCTAGAGACCTGAGCTGAGAGTTAGGGTGGAGTTCAGTCATACTCATTAACTTTGGAGATTTTCATTAGCTGATCACAGAGATTAGGGCAGGCTAGAGATTCAGGGTCGGGGGTGGAAACACAATAGTTTGGCTTTAGCTGGTGGTCAGTTAGTGGTTGGGCAGGGACCTGTCACACCTGAGAGTTTATTAGAGCTGCAGAATCTTTGGCCTCACTGCAGATTGTCTTCATTTTAGCAAGATTCTCCAGTGATTGATTCTGTACATATTAAAGTTTGAGAAAGACCAAATTTATCATTAATTGTTCAGTGCAAAAGCTTTGAGAGTCTGCAGACTCGGTATTAAAATTTGGTGTCACTAGCTACAAACTTTGTTCCCTTGATTGTTGGGGATGGAACTCAGGGCTTTCTGTGTGCTAGGTAAGGGCCACACTCTTCTCCTAGCCCACTCATAGGACTGTTGAAGAGAATAAAAGAACTATTGGTGAATATATGGGCCTTATTTATTAGTTAATTGATATGCCTTAGAATTAGTGGAATTTGATGATGTCTAACAGAAATAGTGCTAATAGAGAAAAATAGTCAATGCTAATGTTAACCGAATTAGGCAAATTTACAGGGAGAACCTGTCTTCCTCTCTCCTCTCTGAATGAGAGCAGTCCTATAAAGCTGTGCTAGTGCATCCGTACACTGGCGTTTCCCCAGCATTGCCAGTTTTTAAACATTTTATTTTATGTGTATGCATGTTTTGCCTACATGTATGTCTAGTGCCTGAGGTGGTCAGAAGAGGATATCAGAACCTCCTCCTGGGGCTCACAAATGATTGTGAGCGACCATGTGGGTGGATGCTAGGAATTGGACCCTGGTCTCTGGAAGAGCAGTTAGTGCTCTTAAACTCTGAGCCATCTTTTCAGCCTCTCCCTATTGCTGGTTGTGGCAGCTGCAGCAGTTAAAACACACAGCACTTATTAATGTGTTCATTACTTTATGTATTTCGGTCCATAGAGCAACCTATGAACTAAGAATTGTGTCTGTTTTCAGAAGAGAGAGCTTAAATGAACATGCTCGCATAGCCCATAAATGAGAGAGCCGAGAAGTAAACTGAGAGTCTGATTTGTCCAGCTGTGCTCTATTTTCATGGATTTTGATTGCTTTCAAATTTATGTGGTGTACTAGAAAGCAGACAGTATTGGTTCCAACTTTTCTTCTTGCTGCTTATTTCCTTATTGTAAAGCTGGAATAAGATGAGATTTTAAAGATTTTTTTCTCTTTCTTCTTTTATTTTTGAGACAGTCTCACTATGTAATACCTCAGTTGTCCTGGAACTCAGAGAGCCACTTGCCTCTGCCACTAGAGTGCTGGGGTTAAATGTGTGTGCCACCACACCTAGCCTTATTTCTTCTTATAAGGTCTCTTTAACTTTTAAAATCTAATTCTTAAATTTTTTATGTTACATAAGTAGCATACACAGAGACACATAATTAAAAACAAAATAGTTAAAAATTAGTTAAAAATTTTTGACACCCATCTCACTATAAAGCCCTGGCTGACCTGGAATTCACTGTGTAGACTAGGCTTGAAACGCAATTAATAAAAATTCAAAGAGAGAAATTGGGGTTCAACCCTAAGATCTGAAAAGCAAAGCAGCTAGCCACTAACTCTTATTCGATCTCAGTCCGAAATGGCGATCCTGCCTCCAGTAATCTCAGAGACTTTCTGAGAGCTGTTTCCTCCCTTTTTATAATCCTATCTATTCTAGGATTAAAGGCATGCAGCACCCAGTTTCTATGGCAACTAGTGTGGCTACTGGGATTAAAGGTGTGTGTTATTGCAGCCTGGTCTGTAAGGCTGGCCAGTGTGGCTGTTTCACTTTTCTGATCCTAAGGCAGCCTTATTAAAGTACAAGTGAAATGCCACTCCAGGGCTGGTCTCAAACCCACAGAGATTCACCTACCTTTCCCAAGCACTATGATCAGAAATGTACTCATAATGCCTGGCTCAAATTTTAATGTACTATTTTATTAATTCAAAAATTTTAGGCCAGGGCTGGAGAGATGGCTCAGCGGTTAAGAGCATTGCCTGCTCTTTCAAAGGTCCTGAGTTCAATTACCAGCAACCACATGGTGGCTCACAACCACCTGTAATGAGGTCTGGTGCCCCCTTCTGGCCTGCAGGCATACACACAGATAGAATACAGTATATATAATAAATAAATATATATAAAAAAAATTTTAGGCCAGTCGGTGGTGGCGCATACCTTTAATCCCAGCATTTGGGAGGCAGAGGCAGGCGGATCTCTGAGCTCGAGGCCAGCCTGGTCTACAAGAACAAGTTCCAGGACAGTCTCTAATGCTACAGAGAAACCCTGTCTTGAAAAACAAACACACAAAACCCCCCAAAAATTATACAACGTATTTTGATCATATTGACTTCCAAATCCACCGTGTCTCCCCACCGCTCCCAACTTTGCCTTCCCCCCACTTTGGGGGGGCATTTTCAAGACAGGGTTTCTCTGTGTAGCTTTGGAGCCTGCCCTGGAACTAGCTCTGTAGACCAGGCTGGCCTCAAACTCACAGAGATCCACCTGCCTCTGGCTCCTGAGTGCTGGAATTAAAGGTGTGCACCATCACTACTGCCCAGCTCCTTTTTTTTTTTTTTAACTGCTCAGTCCAATTTATGCTGCCCTCGTGTGTGGGGCTCTCCACTGGAGCATTGGGCCACCTATCAGGGATCACACTCTTAAAGAAATTTGACTCTCGCTCCCCCAGACATCATCAACTGGCCATAGCTCCTTACTCAGTAGTGGGGGCTCATGAGTCCCTCCCCACTTACATGCTAGAATGTTGACTGGTTTGATCTTAGGCTTTGTACAGACAGCTGAAGCTGTGATGAGTTTGTGAATGCAATGGTTAGTCATGTCCAGTCCTCCCTAAACAGTGGTTCAGAGCTTTGAGGATAGGGGTTGAGATAAATGTGTCCCATTTGTGCCTGAGCACTATACTGACATCTGCTCTCTGAACTTTCATTAGCCATCATCCACTGTACAAAGAAACTTCTGATAGGACTTGGTGCTGTGTTAATCTAGGGGCACAGACATAAGAATTTAGAAGGCACCATGGTGCTACTTGTAAGGTCTCTTAAGTGAGTCATTTAACACCTAGTGGTTTCAATCAAAACTTTGGAAGAAAATTATATCTAGGGAGTTGGTTCAAAATTACTTGTTCAAGCAGGTTGGTAGAATTAAGAAGAAGGTGTTTGAACCTTGGCTCAGCTACTTCCTGGGTACATAACCTTGGGCAACTTATTTAGCCTTTCTAAACATTGATTTCCTCATTAGGAGTGGGAAGAATAGTTCATACCTTGCAGGGATGCTGTAAGATTTGAATAAGATGATGTGTTACTGTCACCCAGTGTACAAGAGATACACAGTGAATAGTTAGTATACATGGGTTCTCTTTTCTTCCTTTCTCTTCATCCAAGGGAGGGATGGGAAGCAGATGGGAGAAACTTAAAAATGTTTTAACTCTCTTCAGGTTTTGTGGTCTTTCTGTAATAATATTCTTTTTTCGTTTTTTAAAGATTTTTATTTATTATGTATACAGTGTTCTGCCTGCATGTATGCCTGCACACCAGAAGAGGGCACCAGTTCTCATTACAGATGGTTGTGAGCCACCATGGGTTGCTGGGAATTGAACTCATAACCTCTGGAAAAACGGCCAGTGCTCTTAACCTCTGAGCCATCTCTCCAGCCTCTCTGTAATAATATTATTGAGAGATGTTAGCATCTGTTTGTTTTTATTCTTTATTTATTTTGGTTTTTCGAGACAGGGTTTCTCTGTAGCTTTGGAGCCTGTCCTGGAACTAGCTCTTGTAGACCAGTGCTCTATGTCTTGTTCCTAGCTTCTGGAAACCTCAGGTGTTTTGTGGCATCTATAGATGATATTTATTCTATGCTTTCACACCAGCTCTAGGGTACTGTTCTTAAATCCATCATTAAAGTATAACCTAGCCAGGACAATCCCCATCTCTAATCACAAAGCAGACAAATTACATTTATAGTTATAGTTTAGGGTTTGGACTTCAAGTTTAATAAGTGAGAGTATGGATACCGGCACCACCTAGGTTTACACCTTGTCTTGTGTTGTCAGCATTAGGGAAGTACTCAGATGGAGCTGAATGACAGTTTGGGTGGGAGATATTTCCCTTTTCTGGGCTAATTAGATTAATAATTTTAATAGCTCCCTGTAATGAGTCTTTGTCCCACCAGCCAGCTCTCAAATAATGTCAAGAAGACTCCTTATTATGAAAGCTCGGCCTATAGCTTAGGCTTGATTCTTACTAGGTCTTATATCTTAAATTAGCCCATTTATATGAATCTGTATTTGCCTTGTGGCTTGTTACCTTTCTTTTATCTTGTACCTCCTGTTTCCTTTCTTTCCTGCTGGTGACTCTGCCTTTCTTCTTCCTCCAGTCCTCTCTGCCCTGCTTAACCTCTTTCTAGCTATTAGTCATTCAGCTTTTTATTACATCAATCACAGTAATACATTTTCACACAGTGTACAAATATCCCACAACAGCTCCTATTGAGTTTGTACTTTGTGCCAGAGATTATGTTAAGAAATTTATGGATTTCAGAACAAAACAAAACAAAACAAAGAAACACTGGGAAGTGGTGGCACATGCCTTTAATCCCAGCACTCGGGAGGCAGAGACAGGTGGATCTCTGTGAGTTTGGGGCCAACCTCGTCTACAGAGGGAGCTCCAGGACAGGCTTCACACCTACAGAGAAACCCTGTCTTGAAACCACCCCCACCAAAAAAAAAAAAAGAAATTTATGTATTTATGGATTTCCTCATTTATTTCTCATAACAGACCTATAGATTAAATAATAGACCAATAGATTAATTAAATTAAAAATATGCATGCATGTGCATGTGTATATGACTGTGTACATGAGTGCAGGTGCTTGCAGAGGTATTGGATCCCCTGGAGCTGGAGTTACAAGTGATTATGAGCACTTCCTGATGTGAGTGCTGGGTAATGAAATGCAGATTTATGAAAGAGCAGCCTGTGTTCTTAACCATCTCTCCAGCTCCCCTTCCCCCATAGGTTTTATTATTGCCATTTTATAGCAGAGAAAGTGTGGCTCAGCACGTGAAGCCACTTGCTCCAGGTTACACTTGCTTGAGTGGGGCGGTGGGTTTTAGAACTGCACTCTTGACCACTGTGTTAAACTTCCGTCTCTCCCTAGGGTAGATCTCTCTGTCCCAAGTCTCTTTTTCTTTAAAAAACTCCTAGTTCTGGAATCTTGCCTACTGAAAGGGTCAGGGACATGATATTTACTCACACGTCTGTGAGCACTTGTTGAGTCTGAGTGGGAAAAGGAGTGTGACTTCTGTTGCCACTTCTTTTTTTTTTTTGTTTTGGTTTTTCAAGACAGGGTTTCTCTGTAGTTTTGGAGCCTGTCCTAGAACTAGCTCTTGTAGACCAGGCTGGCCTTGAACTCACAGAGATCTGCCTGCCTCTGCCTCCTGAGTGCTGGGATTAAAGGCATGTGCCACCACCGCCCGGCCTGTTGCCACTTTTAATCTACTGGTTTGAATTTTGCCAGCAACTCTTAGGTATTAGAGAAATTGTTATCTACTTTAAAAGGGAATGCCTTAAAATGTAAGAGGAAAAACACAGGCCTATTGGTTTTTATTATTAAAAAATAATATTGTAATGCATTTAAGTAGAAAGAGTAAAGCAAAAAAGTAGAAGTTTTCTCTTTTGCTTTCCTTTCTCCACCTCATCCACTGGTTAGGATTTACCTGTGCTCAAGCGTTATTTATTTACTTACTTGCTAGCTTATGTTGGAACAGACCCTGTATTCAATACTTTTTTCCTTTTAAAAAATGAAGTTGCTGGGATTTAAGCTCTGGTCTTCAGCTTGCACAGCAGTCACTGCAACCCTGTCTCCCCGGCCACTATTCCTCTTGTTGTTGCTTCTTCTCTTGCTCAATAGGCTGGCTGGCTGGCTGCCTGCCTGCCTGCCTGCCTGCCTGCCTGCCTAGCTGGCTTGCTATATATTTGTCTAGTTTTTGGAGATAGTCTCATTCTGCAGGATTGGTCCAGACCTCACTGTGTAGTGCAGGCTGTCCTCAAATTCATGGTAACCCTCCTGCTTCAGCTTTTCAAGTGCTGGAATTATAGATATGTCACCATGCTTGACTACCCTGCTTTGACTTTCTGAGTATCTGGATTTTATTTTCTTTCTGTGTATCTAGTTTACTTTTGAGTATCTTTTTGATATGTAAGATATATATCTTTAAAAAAACTTGTTAATTTTGTGTGTGTGTGCTGTTTATATCATAGTTACTTTTTCTTTTTTTTCTATATACAGTGTTCTGCCTGCAGGCCAGAAGAGGGCACCAGATCTCATTACAGATACTTGTGAGCCACAATGTGGTTGCTGAGAATTGTACTCAGGACCTCTGGAAGAGCAACCTGTGCTCTTAACCCACTGAGCCATCTCTCCAGGCCCCCATAGTTACTTTTCTATTGCTATGAAGCAACACTATGACCAAGGCAACTTACAGTAGAGAGAGTTTATAGGAGGACTGCAGTCCTGGAGGGTTAGAGCCCATGAACATCATGGTGAGGAATGTGGTGGCAGAAATGGCACTGGAGCAGTAGCTGCCATCTTACGTCTCTTCCACAAGCATGAGGCCCACCCAGAGAGAGCTAACTAAGAATGGTATGAGTTCTTGAAGTTTTCAAAGTCCACCCCCAGTGACACACTTTCTCTAACAATCCTTCCCAAACAGTTCACCAACTGGGGATTAAGTCTTCAAACATATGAACCTATAGGGGTTGTTCTCATTCAAACCACCATAGTTCATATTTCCGGGTACATGCCACTATACAGGTATGGAGGTCAGAAGACAACTCGGGAAAGTGAATTCTCTCCACAGTGTGAGTCTGGGGGATTGAACACAGGACATCAACCTCTTAAGCAAATGCCTTCTCCTGCTGAGCTGGTTTAATCTGGCCCATTTTTGAAGCTCAGGTCAAATATTCCCTTTTCTGTTATTCCTTTGCAAACAGTTCTAACCTGTGATCACTTACTGGGTTTCCACACTCAGCATGAATTTCTACCATTCATTTGTGGAGTGTTGTATATCACCATTAGCCCCTCCCCCTTTAAGGTTGTCACCATTCCCCTTGAGTGCTGGGATTACAGTAGGAGTATCTACTGCATCTGATTTTGGTGACATTGGGGATTGAACCCGGAGATTTGTGCAGTCTATCCAGACAGTCTACCAACTGAACTGTGTTCTAGCCATCATTTGTACTTTAGTTATTTAATGATTCCATGTATTTGTCCAGTAGCTGATGCTGCTCATGGCTTATAATTTATTCTTTTCCTAGTTCATTTTGCATTGCCTAGTGCCCTATATTCAGCAAGTGTTCATCAAATGGTGATGTGATTAGATTTCGTTAGTACTTCACACCCTGTTAAAGAAAGGTGCCTAGAACTGGAAGCCTAAAGGAACACTGAGCTGGCTGACATCATCTTGGCTGCCTGACAGGACTGGGAGTGTGCCTAAGAGGAGTGTCAGCAGATGAAATACCTGTGCTTCAGGTTGTGCTTCCTCCTCTGCTGTATGGAGTCAGGGAAGAAAGGTAGCAAGTGTAGGAGGAGGCTTGGAAAGGGAATGGATGGGAGGATACCACATTGTTTGACGTGGGGATTTGACTTTATTAAAACCATAAATGTAAAGGGATGGTGTAATGCAGAGAGGAGCTTCTTAGAACCAGTAGGCTAATTTGATAAACTGGCTTCTCTGGTGCAAACCAGTTATTAATTGCCATTTATTATTATTATTTGTAATAAAACTGTACCACCCAGCCACTTACTTTCTTTCTCATTAGAATGAATCTAGAGAGAAAGCTTGAGTTTGAATTAGGAAATCCAAGAGAAGCAACATAGCATGAATGGGGACTAGAGATATTATTTCTTTCACCTTTCTTTCTTTTTATTTATTTTTTGTTTTTTGAGACAGGGTTCTCTGTAGTTTTGAAACCTGTCCTGCAACTCACTCTGCAGACCATGCTGGCCTCAATCTCATAGAGATCCACCTGTCTCTGCCTCCTGAGTGCTGGGATTAAAGGCGTGCATTTCTTAAACTACCCCTATACCCTGGGTGTGAAGCCCTCTTGCTTTTAGCAGTGTGAGCTGGTAATAACAGCTCTTGGCTTCAGTGCTGCTGTTCTCCTTGCCCATCTGTCTCCCTGGCGTCCTCCCACCATGCCCACTCAGTGGCCCAACGCTTCCACCCCTGAAGACCAGGTGTGCCGTGACCCTCCTGGGTTTATCTACCAAGGACTGAGTCTACTCCACCTTTCCACTTCTCTCTTCCCCTCAGATGGTAGGAAGAGAGAGAAAATAGTTTGTGATGTTTGTAACACTTAGATTGGCCTCCTAATATGATGGTCTACTCTTGTCTGTAGAGAGATCTCAGTATTTTTCTTTTTTTTTTTATACTTTCAGTAGTGTGAACCCAGAGAATGTATGTTAGGTTTGATTCCCCACTGCTCATTAGTGAATATCTTTTCATCAGAAGATAAGACTTAGTGATACTTTGAACAGAGTATGAATATAATCAAGACCCTTAGAGCACCATCTTCCTTCCACCCTCCTTCCTTTCCTCCGTCCTTCCCTCCCTCCCTCCTATTTTTCTTACTTTCTTTTTTCTTTATGGTTTTACGAGACAGGGTTTCTCTGTGTATGCCTGGCTGTCCTAGAACTCACTCTGTATGCCAGGCTGGCCTCAAACTTATAGAGATCTTCTTGTCTCTGCCTCTCGAGTACTGGGATTAAAGTTGTGTAACCACCACTGCCCAGCTATAACACTTTTCTATTGACTGGGCTTTTGTTTTTAAAAATACTTCTAAAAAAAATGAGTTGTTTTATGTCAGAGTTGCCGTTTAACCTAGTGTGAAGCACAAAACTAAATGACAGATTGAGACTGTCCTGGGGAGAGGTTTGGTCCCTGGGAATAATGTGGGTTTTGATGTCTACTCCTTTCTCTTCAAACAAATCCTCCTACACGTCCAGTCTCTGGCCCTGGGATGGGGCGGACAATAGGAATTGTTCAGGTCAGGTTTTCTGGGTGTGGTCCCGTGGAACTTCCTCTGAAAGCTGACTCAAGAGTTCTCTTCCCTGTGGAGCTGTTCTTGTTCTTACATGTCCTGCTAATTGACAACCTTGGAATTGTGGGCAACATCATTTGGATGTGTTAAGTTGGGAATGAGGAAGGTAGAATATTTTCAGAGATCCTTGATTGAAAGGTTCCTTTCACTGGCTAAAACAGGTATTTCTAAATGTGACTGAGAACCTATACTCTTTCTTTTGATGTTACCCATCCTGCTGAATAACAATTATTTGCCTTTTTTTCTTCCATAAGAGTCTGCACATGTTGAGTGCTGGGAAGGCATCTCATTCATCTTTGTGCTCATAATGTTTAGCACAGTGCTCATTTCTAAGTAAGAATTCATAAATGTATTACAAAAAGCAGCATGTTTCTGGGTGTGGTGCCACACGCCTTTAATTTCAGCACTTGGGAGGTAGAGTCAGGTGGATTTCTGTGAGTTCCAAGCGAGCAGGGTTACATAGTGAGACCTTGTCTTAAAAAGCAAACAAGTAACAAACAAATAAGACAAATAAAGGATGACCTGGTGGCATATGCCTATAATCCTGAACTTTAGAGGTAGAAGCAGGAGGAGTGGGAGTTCACAGTTATCCTTACCTATATAATGAGTTTGAGGCCGGTCTAGGGTATAGTGAGATCTTGTTTTGAAATACAAACAAATAAATGACCGAATGACTGACTAAATAAATGTCAAGTGAAATAGTGGAGGGATGCTTTAAGTGTGTGGGCTGCAGATAGGTACATGCCTATCATACTGGGAGGAAGTAGAGAGAGGGAGGGAGAAGGCCTTTTGTCTGGTAGATTGGATGAGTTTTTGTTGGGAGTTTTTGAGAATCCATTGTGCAGTTGTGTGTTTGTGAAAGAACATTAGTAGCTGTTAGTGCTCCCTCTCTTTAGCTAATGGCCTTGGATAAGACTTCTAGTTGACTGTGACCTTTGTAAACTGGACAAAAGAAAACCTTTCTGTTCCTCTCCACAAGAAATAGCCTTCAGAGGGAGGGGCCAGGAGTCTGTCAGGAGGCAGAAAGCCAGCACTGTGCCCTTGGTAGGTAGGCATTGTAGAAAGACTGTTATTACAGTCATTGCTCTTGGCAGACAAGAAAGTTTCAGCCAGGTTCTCTGACTTTACCACACAACCCAGTTACAGTCCCAGATTGGGTGGGTACTGGCAAGTATTGGAGTCACCTGTAGCTCTTGGCAAATGCCCTTTGTGTCTCTATATGTATTTTGCAAGCATTACTTTTGGGTTCATTTCCTTCTGTCCATCAACAAAAGTAGGACATTTGTGGAATGTAATTTTGGTTGGCATTAGAGCACAGGGTACTTTCTTTTGCCTATAAGAAGATGGCTTGGCTCAAGAGCAGCTAGGTTTTGTCCCTGTGTACCAGATGGGTGTAGTCCAGAGTTTCCCTGAACTTGGTTTAGATTCTGAGCAGCTGATTTCCTGTCTCTATAGGGATGGGATGTGATGCGATTCTTCCCTTTCCTTAGGAAAGAAATGGATATTTTTTTATTTCCTGTTTGTTAGCATATTTTTTGAATACCAGGAGACACTTGGTGACTATAAATCAGTTGGGTGTTGGGTGGGAAGGAAAGAGGCTTTGTTTTCAGCAGAAGTTTTCATTTGAGGGAAAAAAAAATGACTAAGTCAGAGAGAGCTTCCTCGTCTTCTTTGAAGAGTTGCAGACAGAAGAGGATTGTTTTGAATCCCTGTCCTGGCTGTGCCTACTTGACCTGTACTTTTAGACCCCTTCATTCTCTGACTTCAGCCATAAAAACTGGGTTCCTCCTGGAGACTTGCATGATTCCACTCTTGCCACATTCTCTGGGCAGTCCTTTATGTACTTGAACCCTCTAGGAGGCAACTCGTTAGAAGTGACACGACCTTTGGAATAGAACCTGGCAAGATGTCCCTTGTCTTGACAGAGGGACACAGATGCCTTTGGAATCTGGCTGTCCAGATTTCCTGTCCTGTCCCCATCAGATGACCTTGAAGCTTTCTTTCCCTGGGGCTGGGAGCTGGTTGTTAACAAGCAGCGCCACCTGTGGGCCCCCTTGGCCACTGAAGCTCTCTTAAGCCAATGCCGCCTGTTCAGTCTGGTCTGTTCTTGCTCCACCCAGATGGAAAGCAGAGGCCTTGGAAAGACTGCCTGGAAGAAGTATCCGATCCAGTGGGACTTTGCAGTGTTTGCGACCCAGGGTTCCATTGTGCAACATATGCACTTTATTAACTTAAAAAAAGCTCAGATTTTGTTTTAAATTAACTCCGATTTTTCTTCTGTACCACAGAGAAGTCCGTGTAAGTTCTTATATTAAAAAACAAACAAACAAACGGAATTACCAGGGAGGTTAGGAAAAAATTAATTTGGGGGTTTTGTGGATATTAAATAGTTTTTCCTCATTTGTTGGGATTTTTTCCTGGCTAGGTAATTGGTGAGTTTTCAAGGTTCATAGATATCATTAGGTGGATAATAACTTTATCAGTGGAATTAGGGAGCATTCATTCCCCCCCACCCCATTTTGTTTTTGAGACGGGGTCTTGCTGTAAAGTGCTGCACCACCCAACTAGCAAAAGATTCTTTATCAAGTTGGAGAGATGGCTCAGCGGTTAAAAGCATTGCCTGCTATTTCAAAGGTCCTGAGTTCAATTCCCAGCAACCACATGGTGGCTCACAACCTTCTGTAATGAGGTCTGGTGTCCTCTTCTGGCCTGCAGGCATATATTGTATACATAATAAATAAATAAATAAATAAATAAATAAATATTTTTTTTTAAAAAAAGATTCTTTATCACCTCTGGCTGTTGGGTGCCTTTCCTCCTTGCTCCAGGGGTTTTCTTGTTTGTGACTGTCATAGTATCAGGTAAATTTCCCCTCTGGGTGGGTGGAAAACAGCATATTGCAGTGAATTGGAATGCTACTTGTGGAGTTCTGGTTCTGGTACTTACTAGCTCCAAGGCCTTGGATAGCCAGCCACAGCCACCTAAACCATCCTACCTGGCAGACTATTCGTAATCTGCAAAGAGATGGTGATAATAATCTTGTTGGATTTTGGTAAGTCTTTCATTGTTTTTGATACAGAACTTTTGTTGAGGTTAGCCTTGAACTTCTATGTAACTGAAGGGGACCTTGAATTGATCTCTCTGTCTCTACCTCAAATGTTGGGATTACTGGTGTGCATCACTTTCCTGGCTTTAAATGAGTATATGTGCATTTTTTGTGGTAAATATAGAGCATAAAAGCTATCTCTTGTGTTGTATTTTTTGAGACAGGCTTATATATTCCAGGTAGGCCTCAACCTTGTTATTTAGCAGAGGGCTCCTGATTTTCCTCTTTATAGCTCCCAAGTACTGTGGGAGTTAGGAGCTATCATTTTTATTGTTTGTAAGTGTGCAGCTTAATGACATCAGATTCATTTGTATTGTGCAACCTTCACCACTGTCCATCTCCAGAACCTTTGTATTATCCTAAACTGAAATTGCACACTCATGCTCTTAGCCCCTAGAAATTATCATTTTCTTTTCCTTTTCTTCCTTACCACTTCCCCCTCTTTCTTTTTCTTTCTTCCTTTTTTTTTTCTGATTGTAAATTGAACCCAGAGCCTCATGAGTGCCAAGCATGCAATGTACCACTAAGAAACATCTTTCTTTTTTCTTTGCTTCCTTTTGTGTGTGTATCTGAGTGTGGTATATGTTCGTATGTGTGGAAAAGTGCATGCATGTGTATGGAGCCAGAGTAGAGTATTTATTCTCTGTTTCTCTCAGCATTGTTTCTTTTTTTTTGGTTTTTTTTTGTTGTTTGTTTGTTTTTTGGTTTTTCAATACAGCGTTTCTCTGTAGCTTTGGAGCCTGTCCTGGAACTAGCTCTTGTAGACCAGGCTGGCCTCGAACTCACAAAGATCCGCCTGCCTCTGCCTCCCGAGTGCTGGAATTAAAGGCGTGCGCCACCACTGCCCAGCTCAGCATTATTTCTTTAGTGCAGGATCTCTCGCTGAACCTGACGCCTCAGCTTTTCAGCTACACTGGTAGTCAGCAAGCCCCAGTGATCATCCTGTCTCCACCCTTCTCAGTGCTGGGATTATAATTCTGTGTGGGGCCACTCCTGGCTTGTTACGTGAATGCTGGAATCCAAACTCTGGTCCTGATTCTTGTAGACCAAGGACTCTTAACTGATGAGCCATCCTATTACTAGCCGGCCAGTTTATATTTTCTGTTTCTGTGAAGCTGACTGTTATATATTATTTCACACAAATGCAATCACATAGCATTTGTCCATTTGTATCTGTCTTATTTTACTAAACATAATGTCTTCAAGGTTCATCTATGCTATGAATCAGAATTTCTTCTTCCTCCTCCTTCCTCCACTCCCTCCTCTCTTCTTCCTCGTTTTTTGAGACAGACTAAAAATATGTCACCCAGATTGCTTTAAATTCATAGTACTCTTGCCTCAGTTTACCAGATGTTGAGATTATCACTACAGTGTGCCACACTGCACAAATCTTCTTCTTCTTTTTTTTTTTTTTTTGTGAGATGGGATTTTAACACAATAGCTCATTTGAAGTCTTGGCAATTCTCCTGCCTTAGCTTCCCAAGGACTGAGTCTTCTTTCTTTCTTTTTTTTTTAATTCCTTCTATCTATCTATCTATCTATCTATCTATCTATCTATCTATCTATCTATCTATCTATCTATCTTTCTTTGGTTTTTTAAGACAGGGGTTCTCAGTGTGGCTCTGGCTATCCTAGAACTCATTTTGCAGACCAGGTTGGTCTTGAACTCAGAGATCTGTCTGCTTCTGCCTCCCAAATGTTGGTATTAAAGTGTGTATCACCACACTCAGATATCTCCTCCGCCCCCAGAGTTTTTTTGTGTTGCTTGGGAGCCTATCCTGGAACTCACTCTGTAGACCAGGTTGGCCTAGAACTCACAGAGATCCACCTGCCTCTGCCTCCTGAGTGCTAGGATTAAAGGCATGCATTACCACTGCCCAGCTGGACTCCTTTCTTTCTTTTTTTTAATATTCTTTTATTTTTCATTCAAAAAATTTACACTTTACAATTTATTCATTTAATTTTTTAATGCCCTGTTCATTTCCATGCTGAGGAATCTCATGCCTTTTCTTTTCTTTTTTTTAAAAATTTTTTTTAATATTCTTTCTTTTTAAAAAGCTAAATTGTATTCCATTTCATGTATCTATTACATTTTATTTGCCCATTCATCTCTTAATAGACATTTGGGCTGTTAATAGAATTATTTTAAATATTAATACTTTTGGATTTATTCTTTTATCGATTGATTGGTTTTGGTGCTTTGAGATAAGATCCCTTTATGTTGCCAGTTTAACCTCCAATTTTTGATCCTCCTGCATTTCTGCCTCCTGATACTGGGATTACAAGGTGTGCCATCATGCCAGGACTCTTTGTTTATCTTGGCCAGGTTCAGAGCGAGAGAGAATTCCTCTTTAGCTGTGGCATAATGGCAGTGTAGTTTGCAAGGAATATGCACACATACATATTGATGTATTTATGGTTATAAGTGCATACACGTCCCACTCAGGAGGCAGAGGCAGGGGGATCGCTGTGAGTCTAGCCTGGTCTACAGAGTCAGTAACTGACCAACTAGGGCTACCCAGTAAAACCCTGTTTCAAAAAAGAAAAAGAAAAGGTGGTGGTGGTGGTGATTGGAGGCATGGATCACAGGTTTAGAGTGCTGTCTGTTCTTGCAGAGGACCCCGTTTGGTTCCCAGCACCCACATGGCAACTTAAAACCATTCTTAAGTCTAGTTTTAGGGAATCTGGTGCCCTTTTCTGGCCTCTGAGGGTATACATATACATACATTCAGGCAAAAAATTCATATTCATTGAAAAAGCAATAAATCTTTAAAAACCCAAGCTAAATTCATAAATATACTACTGTTGGCAGTTTGCTCCTGGGTTCCCCTCAACCAAGCCCAGCACCAAAATGTATTCATTGGTAACAGTGGGGTTCAGGATGAAGATAGAGGTCTGCAAAGGAATTGAAGCATAATAGAAAACCTTAGCAGAAGTCTTCACTGTACAGCTGTGGCTGGCATTCACCTTCTGGGTCTGCCTCCTGAGTGCCAGGACGAAAGGTACATGTCACCATGCCTGTCTTTTTAGAGCTGGTTTTCTGGCAGTGGCAGTGGGGCATGGGCCAGAGTGCTGTATAAAGATATTATGCTCAGGTGAATCCAGGACAAGAAGTTTGGAACAAGTCAGTGTAAAGTAAAGTTGGAGTTTATTAAGTTTTAACACAGATCTAAGCAGAAGTTTAACAGAACAAGGGGCTCAAGAGTGTGGATATAGAATTCTCAAGGACAAAGTCATCTTTATGTGTCTTTAGAATAGTTATTATATATGCTTTCTAAACATTTTTGTATTTCAGTCATGCATTTATCTTGTGTTTGTACGTATGCGTTGCATGTGTGCAAGTCAGAGGACAGCTTGTGAAGGTTGGCTCTCTCCTTCCTTCTTAAGGATTCCAGGGATCAAATCTGGGTTGTCAGTCTTGGCAGTAAGTGCTCTAACCAGATATGATTTTGGTGGCTTCTGAAGTTACACCTTAAAGGATTGCTAAGGCATTTAAATGAGATCACAGGATAGGGTAGTTCCTAAGGGCTGCCTGGATGGGGTTACAGCTGATAAGATAAAACCCTAGGGCACAGAGTTCTACAAAGGAGTCAATATGTTCTTGCTGTAAAAGCATATAGTTTTATTTGTGAGATTCTCAGAAAATTGTCGGTTTACATCTGGAGAGTAAGGTCATGTGTGTTTAGGCCTTAAGCATGATTGATTGCTGTTCTCACATTCTTAAAAATCTCTCTATAAAAAGAATCTTATGGTTAAGGATGTAGCTCAATTAGTAGAGTGCTTACCTAGCATTCATGAAGCCTTGGATTTGATCACCAGCACTACATAAACTGGGCGTGCTAGTAAAAAAAAAAAACAAAAAACATAGCTGCTGTGGTCATGGTGTCTCTCCACAATAGAAACCCTAACACTAAGACAAGTGGTTTATATGAATTTTTTTTTTTCTTTTTCGAGACAGGGTTTCTCTGTAGCTTTGGAGCCTGTTCTGGAACTCGCTCTTGTAGATCAGGCTGGCCTCGAACTCACAGAGATCCGCCTGCCTCTGCCTTCCAAGTGCTGGGATTAAAGGTGTGTGCCCACCGTCGCCCCGTGGTTTATATTAATTTACCCCCAGATCAGTCTCTGCTGTCAAGGACTGCAGTGTTCTTGGGTTTTGTTGTTATGTTTTTGTTTTCTTTGTTTGTTTGAGACAGGCTCTCACTGTGTAGCCCTGGCTGTCTTGGAACTCACAGAGACCTGCTTGCCTCTGTCTCCCGAGTGCCGAGATTAAAGCTGTTTATCGTCATGCCTGGTGCCATTGGGTTGCTAACTTGTGTTATGAATAAAGAATATATCAAGGCTGGAGAGATGGATCAGTGGTTAGGAGCACTTGCTACTCTTGCCAAAGATCCGGATTGGTCTCCCAGCAACCACATGTCTGTTAACAATTAAATGTAACTCTGGTTCCAGGGGATCAGATGCCCTTTTCTGACCTCCAAGGGCAGGCATGCATGTGGTACATGTACATGCAAGCAAGCATATACAAATGAAGTAAAAAACATTATTTTTTTCTTTTCCTGAGACAGGATTACTCTATGTAGCCCTGGCTGTCCTGGAACTCTGTAGATCAGGCAGGCTTCAAACTCCCAAGTTTGCCTCCCAAGTGCTGGAATTGAAGACATGTGCCACCACCAACCAACATCAAATCTTTTAAAACAAAAAAGAATACATCCTCTCAGTGTTTGTCATCTCTCAAATGAGCTTGTGCACATTGGCATGCTGCTGTTGTACCTCCAGAGTCCATTCAGGTACTACTCAGGGCGATTGGATGCTGTCCATGTGGT
The DNA here is from genome assembly GCA_004026605.1 of Ondatra zibethicus. Lineage (NCBI taxonomy): Eukaryota > Metazoa > Chordata > Mammalia > Rodentia > Cricetidae > Ondatra > Ondatra zibethicus. The sequence goes on from PVIU01003517.1 coordinate 85,840, forward strand.
ACAAGTGAATCAGTAAATTAGTAAAGGTCACTTGTTTTTTGTTTTTGTTTTGTTTGTTTTTTTGTTTTATTTCGAGACAGGGTTTCTCTGTAGCTTTGGAGCCTGTCCTGGAACTAGCTCTTGTAGACCAGGCTGGCCTCGAGCTCACAGAGATCCGCCTGCCTCTGCCTCCTCAGTGCTGGAATTAAAGGCATGTGCCACCACTGCCCAGCTGTTTTTATTTTTTGAGAGAGGGTCTCAATATGTATCCTTGGCTGACCTACAGTTTATTCTTTAGGCCAGGCTAGCCACGAACTCAGAGAGATCTGCCTGCCTTTGCCTCCCCAGTGCTGAGATTAAAGGTGTAATGGATGGTACATGCCTGTAATCTTAGCATTTGAAACAAGAGGTTGAGGCAAGAGATCATAAATTCAAAGCCAGCCTGGACTACATAATGGAGAAAATAGATTTTTTTAAGGCCACTATAGATAAGGATCTAAAAAATGAATTAAAAAAAATTTTTTTTTATGGCCGGGCGTTGGTGGCACACGCTTTTAATCCTAGCACTTGGGAGGCAGAGGCAGGAGGATCTCTGTGAGTTCGAGGCCAGCCTGGTCTACAAGAGCTAGTTCCAGGATAGGCTCCAAAGTTGCAGAGAAACCCTGTCTTCGAAAAACCAAAAAAAAAAAAAAATTGTGTGTGTGTGTGCATATGTATGCATGTGTGTGTGCATTTGTATGCATGGGGCATACAAGAGGGCAGAGGGAGCTTTCAGGAGTGGGCTCTTCCCAGTTCTGAAGATTGAGCTCAGGTTATCAGGCTTTTCTTCTTCTTTTTTTTTTTTTTTTTTTGGTTTTTCGAGATAGGGTTTCTCTGTAGTTTTGGAGCCTGTCCTGGAGCTAGTGCTGTAGACCAGGCTGGTCTTGAACTCAAAGAGATTCACCTGTCTCTGCCTCCTGAGTGCTGGGTTAAAGGCATGCGCCACCACTGCCTGGTGTGGGGGATTCATTTTAGAGAAACATAGTGTAAATATGGACGACAGTAGGGCCCTGTGCAAGAGTGGAATAAAGATGAGCACAGGAGTGTGTTCAGTTTGAAACTTGGCCTCTGACATGACTTCTTCTTTGGGAAATAAATGCTTTTTTCAGTGCAACTTTCTTTATGCAAAATTGCGAGTTATATAAAATATTTGACATGATTTAGTTACTTATTTTTTATTGAGTAAAAATGCACTTCCTTCAGAATATGTTGAATTTACATTTTTATTTTCAGATGCTCTTCGGCAAGTAAGAATGGCTAGTTAAATATATATTGGGCTACGGTTGTAGCTTGGTGGTAGAATTTTTGCTTTGTAGTTGTGAGGTCCTGTGTTTAATACCCAGTACTAGGGGAAAAGTATATTATTTCATTCAACTACTTCCATATATAGAACAAAAATTTGCCTACAATGTATAGGAAGCCTTACTTTCCTGTGTGAGTGTGAGTGTGTGTGTGTGTGTGTGTGTGTGTGTATGTGTGTGTGTGAGAGAGAGAGAGACAGAGAGGGAGAGAGATAGTAGAGATGAATCCAGGGCTTTGCACATGCTAGGTGGGTGCTGTGCCAATTAGCTACAATCCCATTTATATTAATTTAGTTTCTCTTTTAGCAATTTATATATCTCTAGTTTGCGTGCCAAGGATTTGTTGAAGTATTTCTCCTGTACACAAAGAGTGAATGAAAGAAAGCAAACCTCCAGGCCTGGTGGCAGAAGCAGGCAAATCTCTGTGAGTTCAAGGTCAGCCTGATCCCTATAATGAGTTCCCAGCCAGTCAGGGCTACATAATGAGAACCCGTCTTAGAAAGGAAGAAGAGGGAAGAGAAGGAAGGAAAGGGCAAGCGCAAAACCAAACACCAGATAATGATGAGGGTGTTTCCTTACTGTCTTTGAATAGAGGTTTCACAAACTTGAAGAATGGCTGAGAGGGCTCAACTCAGCTAATATAAGAGGATTACAAATTTTTGGCCAGCTTATATAAGATAACAAATTCTTGGCTATCTTGAATAATGATATTGAAAAATTCTAAAGGACAAAACAATTATTAGAAGCTATTTTTTTCATTCCCAGTGAGAGCTTTGATGAGGCATAAAAGTATAATTTTCAAGTTGGCCTATACACAGATGTTGTAATTATAGGTATTTTCTGTTCCATGCATATAATATAACTGGCTTCTAATTATTTATGAAAGTAGAGTTCATGGTGTACTGAATACTTCAAATCACAGGCCAATCCTAGAATAAATTTTAACCAGTTTTTTTCACTGACTTGAATTATGAGGCTTATGGGAAAGGAAACAGATTTTTTTCCTATTTATTTTATTTTTTAATTGTGTGTGTTGAGGGTATGTGCACATGTGATTGCAGGTGCCAGTGGAGTTCAGGAGAGGGTGTTAGATCCCTGGAACTAGAGTTACAGGTGATTGTGAGCAGTCTCATGCAGCCCAAACACCCTAGAACACACTATGTAAACCAGTTAGTCTAGCCTGAGACATATGAGGATCTTCCCGTGTGTACCACCACTTACAGGCCTCCCTCTCAACCTCTACACTTTAGTGCTGGAGATTGAACCCAGGGACCATTGAGCTACCTAGTCTTACATGGCTATTTACAAAATGTGGCTGTAGGGGCATCTAAATCTCTGACTTCAAACCTCATGTTCTAAACTGTGAATGATAGTGCACATCTGTAATACCAGCTACCGGAGAGGCTAATATGGGAAGCTAAATGCTTGAAGCCAATTAAGGTAAGCTAGCAAGTTGCTGGCCAGACTGGAGAACCTGATGAGATCCTGTTTCTTTTCTTTTCTTTTCTTTTCTTTTCTTTTTTTTCTTTTGGTTTTTCGTGACAGGGTTTCTCTGTAGCTTTGGAGCCTGTCCTGGAACTAGCTCTTGTAGATGAGGTTGGCCTCGAACTCACAGAGATCCACCTGTCTCTGCCTCCCAAGTGCTGGGATTAAAGGTGTGCACCACCACTGCCTGGCTGAGATCCTGTTTCAAAAGCAAAAACATTTGTATTCTTTCAACCAAATAGGTCTTTATTGTGACTATTTATTTATTGGACAGGGTTTCTCTGCATAGAGAAACAGTCCCAGTTGTCCTAGAATTTGATATATAGGCCAGGCGGGCCTCAAACTCAGAGATCTTCCTTTCTCTTCCTCAACAGTTCTAGGATTAAAGGTGTGTGCCACCATGCCCAACCCTTTTATTAATCATTCCAGTTGCTGTTATGTGTAGTTACTGGTATGCTATGCCTGTCCTAGCTGTGCAATGTCCTTACAGGAAGGTAGAATGCCTTAACTTGTGTAGTTTGCATAGCACAACAGTAGGTCAGTGAACATTTGTGAAGGTTTTTGATAACAGACAGTGAATGCATGTGCCTAGTACAGTGTCTAGCACACACATACATGCAGTAGTTAGAAAGAATTTATATGCCATTTATTCAATTTCAAGCCTATATAAAATACTTTATATGACTAATTTTCCCTTAGTGCCCAGGACCCAGGCAAACACTCTATCACTGAACATCATCCCCAGTTCTGACTTTGGTTTTTTGTTCGTTTTTGTCTCTGCATTATTGGTGATTATTGAACCTAGGGTCACATACATGCTGGGCAAGTACTCTGTCACTGAGCCACATTCTCCCTTATTATTCTTTTTTTTTTTTTTTTCTCTCCTTAAGACAGAGTCTTACCATGTATCCCTAGGCAGGTCTTGACTTTGTAATTTTCCTGTATCAACCTCACAAGTAGTTGAGATTACAGGCCAGGCCACTAGGCCCTGATGATAGTGATATTTTTGAGCTAAAGTTTCTATCTTTACCTCCATTTCACACTTGATGAAAGGGAAGATCAGAAAGGCATAGTGGAGTTCGATGCCAACCTGCTCTACAGAGCGAAAACCCTATCGAACTTCCCCCACCCCCACCACCAAAAGATATAATGACACGTGAAAGACACACAATTAGTCAGCTGCAGGATCAGGTCTCATGATGACAGACAATATGCCTGTATCATTTTCGTGTATTCTTAACCACTATGCTATGGTCAGTAGTTCAGGGTGTTTTTGCATTTTTAAGTTCCTCCTAGACTCTTCTTTTGTCTTGGGTGTGGCTCAAATACAGACAAGCCAAAGCAGCATAGTTTATGACTATGCTCCTGAGGTTTTTCACCTTGCACCAGCATCAGAACCACCTGGAGGGCCTGTTAAAACAGATTGCTGGGTCCCTCCCTGGTTCTGGCTCAGTATGTACTGAATCACGGGTGGGGCTTGAGAATTTCTGTTTATTATGAGTTCCCAGGAGATACTGATACAGCTAATCTGGGGACCACTGGTGCAGTGGATTGAGGTTAAGATAGGGAATGAAGCTGTCATGGTTTGAGTCTTGCCTTGCCACTTACTTGCTGAATACCGTTAAATGCTTGCACATTCATGTGCTTTGGTGTTCATCTGTAAAATGTTTTGCTGATAGTACCTGCATTGTATGATTCTTAGGAAGATTGAATGAAATAGTATGTGTAAAGTGCTTGAAATATGCACCCTTTGCTACAATGGTAATGAGATATGTTTCTTCTTTTGTAAACTTTAGGGTCTAGTTCTTAGACTAATAGTAGCAAAAATAGGAATTCAGGTATTAGATGATATAGTTCTGACAGGTCAAATGTATATTGGAGCACAAGGGAGGCAGTGAGAGACCAGGAGGGGGAGAGGTGAGTGCTATTGAAAGGTTGGGATTGTCAGGGGTTTGGGTTTCATTCTCAAAAGATCCCAAGGAAGATTGGGGCGGGGCAGGGGGACGACAAGGTCCCCCGCACACATTTGTCTAGAGCTGATATCTGTCTGGTCCTAAGGTTACTGCAGTGTTTGCTTCTTGTGGAGAACAATGGTGGAGGAAGTGGTTTGCTGTTGACTTCTGGAGCTGGGCTCAGCAGCCTTTATCCTCTGCAGCTGCTGCACATACTTTTGATTCTTGCTGAGAAAGGCAGTTGTTAGGTTTGGAAGTCTTTAGATTCCAGAGCCAGCTGGACAGCTGACCTGGTAGCTGTTTCCCAAACTGCAGCTCTCTGTCGCCTCATCTTCTTGCCTTTTTTTTTAAACTTTGGAATGATATTCTATATTTAGTGAGCTAGACAGTTAGAAGGTTGGGGGAGACCATGGATGGAGCATTTGAGCCAAGGACAAAATATATTCTGTCCCCAAACTTTAACCATTTCACCCCCAAATGGCCACTTACAGTGTTAGGAATGTATCTCTACTTCATGGGTGAGAGCAGTGTTTACTTTTGGGCGTCTTGAATAAAATATTTGGGGGTAAGGAGTGGGGAGATGTTCATGCCACTCCATTTATGGCTGAGCAATGCTTGGTATTCTACAGAGGGTGCTGTAAGAACAGCGGAAGAAAGAGCTCCGCATTCTGACTGTTCACCTTTCCTTCAGGATGGCTACGACCTTGTGAGCTCCAGAGGGGAACAAGGATGTCTCAGACTCACATGAGCCTCAGCTGATTTTCCTGGGCATCTTCTACTCTCCCAGGCTCTTGAGTCACCACCTAGGAATGACTAGGAATGGCAGTAGCCAGGTTCCTACCTGGAGCACCTGGAGGGCTCTTGGTATACTGCAGTGTTGGTCTTGGTCTCCTAGACACAGATTGGGCCTCTTCAGGCTCTTCAAATCATAGGCTGGGACTTAACTCTCCCTCCAGCTTGTTCCAGGAGGCACTGACCTACTTTTCAGGGACAATTAAGTGTTTGTGAGCAAAGGAAGGCGGTGACCAAAGTGAAGGTAAACTAGAGCTACATTAAACAAACATTGGGAGTTTCTTTTTCCATCTCAAACATCAGAACCTATCTCGGTCCAGTGGAATGGTAGACCAGGCTGATGGGGGCCAGATTCCAGATGCTTATTGAGACGGCCACCCAGTCCTTGAATTCTTGTCTTGTCAGTACACTTTTTCATAATCACACCCCTTCTGTCTTTTTTAGAACAAGGTTTGGAAGGAAGTGAAGAGGCTAGTAAGAGGCAGCAGTCCCTTAAGGTGACAGCGTTCTGGTTAGTTTGTAGCATCTCTGAAAGGATTTAGTCTCTCTTCTTTTTGTAACAGACTGGAACAGTAAGCTAGCTAGGAACCTGGATCTTTAGGGAATAAGTAGAGTGTTTAGGTTTTCCTTTCCTTATAAGGCAAGAGATTGAGAACTATTATATGTATAAGCTTTCAATAAATAAATTAGAAAACTCAGCAAGAATTAGTATTAAAAATTAGATTCAATAGCTGGGCTGTGGTGGTGCATGCCTTTAATCCCAGCACTCAGGAGGCAGAGACAGGTGAATCTCTGTGAGTTTGAGGCCAGCTTGGTCTACAGAGTGAGTTATACAGAGTGAGTTTGGACATGCTCCAAAGCTACAGAGAAATTCTGTCTCAAAAAAAAATAAAGAAAAAAATAGATTCAGCCTTTTTCTTCCTTTTATCCACTCCTTCCCATTTCCATACTGGGCCTGTAGTCATTTTCTTTATTTTTTTTTCTTTCTCTCTCACTGTTTTTTTTTTTGAGACAGGGTTTCTCTGTGGCTTTGGAGCCTGTCCTGGAACTAGCTCTGTAGACCAGGCTGGTCTCGAACTCACAGAGATCTGCCTGCCTCTGCCTCTCGAGAGCTGGGATTAAAGGCGTGCGCCACCACCGCCCAGCATCTCTCTTATTGTTTTTAATGAGTCATATGTATTTTTTCCTATTCCCCTACTACCCTACCCCTCCACCCCACACTCCAAATTCTCTGGAGCCGTAGATTGTAGTCTGGTTATCCTTTGCTTTGCTTTATATCTTGCAGACACAAAGTTTTGTTCTGCTTGGTCCTGCAGTTGTTCAGTCCCAAAGAAACACACAGAAGCTTATTTCTTAGGCCCATTTGCTTGGAAAACCTTTCCCAACACTTAACTCTGAGGTAATGTCTGTCTCTGAAGTTGAGGTATGTTTCTTGTATGCAGCAGAAGGATGGATTCTGCTTTCTTATGCAATCTGTTAGCCTGTATCTTTTTTTTTTTTTTTTTTGGTTTTGTTTTGTTTTTCGAGACAGGGTTTCTCTGTAGCTTTGGAGCCTGTCCTGGAACTAGCTCTGTAGACCAGGCTAGCCTCAAACTCACACCGCCTGGCTAGCTTGTATTTTTTTATTGGCAAATTGTGTTCATTGGTATTAATGGATATTAATGACCAGTGATTGCTGGTTCCTGATATTTTTGTTGTTGGTGATGGTGTTGTGTGTGCCTTTCCTGTAGAGAATTTGGTCGGTATGATGAATAACTAAGCCAGCTCAAGAATAACTTTTTCCTCCTCTGCTGCAGGTAGCCATGCCTTAATTAGATGTGATTGGTTGATAGAGTTTCCCCATCATCTCCACCTTTTGTCTAAACAAGATCAACCCGCCGGGCGGTGGTGGCGCACGCCTTTAATCCCAGCACTCGGGATGCAGAGGCAGGCAGATCTCTGTGAGTTCGAGACCAGCCTGGTCTACAGAGCTAGTTCCAGGATAGGCTCCAAAGCCACAGAGAAACCCTGTCTCGAAAAACCAAAAAAAAAAAAAAAAAAAAAAATCAACCCAAACCTAATACAACTATATATAATAGGAACAGATACCAAATATAAAATTACAAACAATAAACAATATCAAGCAAGGAACGCATAACAAAAGTTTTACTAAACATTTTATTTCAAGGAGTCTAAATATTGCATTGAAATTAAGCTTGGCTAAATCATGAGGAAGGTAATTACAATTATCTAATCTTCAACTCCATCAAAGATCTGAGAAGGGAAACAATATTACTTGAGTGAACAGGAAGTGCTATCGAGAAACTTCCAAAATGTGCAACAAATGACAGAGACAACTGACTGACTACCTGGGCAATCACCCAAAGTCTCATTTGCAATGTTGAAGCGACCAACTTTGGCTAAGGCCTAACGTAACTGACATACCATTTTCAAAGGCAAGAAACTTTTCAAAACTATCTTACCCTGTCTTGGCAGGATATGAAAGTCTTATTTTATCCATTTACAGATACTCTGTATCTCTGTCAGTGATTGAGGTATGGGCATTTCTTTGCCCAAAGGCCAATTCTGCCAAGAAGAAAGGCTCCAGGTGGAGTGTCTTTGGTGCTCAACATTCTCTCTGGAATAGATTGGTGTTTGCTGGTGTGGGATTATGTATTGCCTGTGTTTTTATGGGTGTAGCTAACTTTCTTAGGTTGGAGTTTTCCTTCTAGTACTTTCTGTAGGGCTGGATTCATGGATAAGTATTGTTTAAATCTGATTTTGTCTTAAAATATCTTGTTATTTCCATCTGTGGTGATTGAGAGCTTTGCTGGGTATAGTAGTCTGGGCTGGCATCCATAGTCTCTTATTTTCTACTTAATGCCTGTCTAGGACCTTCTGGCTTTCATTATTTCCATTGAGAAGTCAGGTGTATTTCTGATAGGTCTGCTTTTATATGTTACTTGGCCTTTTTCCTTGCTGTTAATATTCTTTCTTTATTCTGTATGTTTAGTGTTTTGATTATTATGTGGCAAGGGGACTTTTTGTGGGGTCTAGTCTATTTGGTGGCACTGGATGCTGGCTGGGGACACAGGTGCTCTTTCCCAGAGGGACTTCTTAATATAGTTTCTGGAAGCCGCTGCTGTCGATGCTTCTAGGCCGCCATGGCCTGTAGTCCCTCACTGATGCTTCTCAGGCTAGCCAGCCATCGCAGCTTTCCCTCTCTCTCTGCCGCTTCCAGGCTGGGGCTGGGGCCACCACTGCTGTCCCTTTCATAGGCATGTCCTTCTTTAGGTTGGGAAAGTTTTCTTGTATGATTTTATTGATTATATTTTCTGTGACTTTGAGATGAACTTATTCTCCTTTTTTTATATAAGATTCATTTACTTATTATGTATATAGTGTTCTACCTGCATGTATTCCTACTTCCAGAAGAGAGCACCAGATCTCATTACAGATGGTTGTGAGCCACCATGTGGGTGCTGGGAATTGAACTCAGGACCTCTGGAAGAGTAGCAGTGCTCTTAACCTCTGAGCCGTCTCTCCAGCACCCCTTCTCCTTCTTTTATTCCTATTATTCTTAGGTTTGGTCTTTTCATGGTATCCCAGATTTCATGGATATTTTATGTTAAGAGTTTGTTGGAGTTAACATTTTCTTTGACTAATGAATCCATTTCCTCTATTGTATCTTCAATGCCTGAATCTTTTGTATTCTGTTGTTTGTGCTTGCATCTGTAGTTCCTGATCATTTACTTAGCTTTTCCATTTCCAGAATTTCCTTGGTTTGTGTTTTCTTTATTGCTTTTATTTCAGTTTTCAAGTCTTGAACTCTTTCCTTCACTTGTTTAATTGCTTTTTCTTGGTTTTCTTTAAGGAATTTGTTTATTTCTGCCAATTTTTTGTTTGTCTTTTCCTCCATTTCCTTAAGGGAATTTTTAAATATCCTCTTTAAGGGCCTCAACCATCCTCATCAAGTTATTTTAAGGTGGTTTTCTTCTGCTTCATCTGTGTTGGGATGTTCAGGTCTTGCTGTTGTAGACCCACTAGGTTCTGGTGGTGCCGTACCGCTCTTTATGTTGTTGAGTGTGTTCTTGCACTGGTGTCTGCCCATCTCTTCCTTCAATCAGTGGAACCTGTGCTTCAGGGGGTCCCTCTTCCTCCAATTGGTACAGTTGGTGACTGTGGGTCCATTGAGTAGGCAGGGCAGAGCCTCAGGTGCTCGCTCCTCCTGATGCATATGGAGTCGCAGTTCTGGTGCTCTTGGTGCAGGTGTGTCTATAGTTTTGGTGGTTGCTGATGCAGCAGGGTATCTCGTACAGAGAGTGGCACTGGATGCTGGCTGGGGACACAGGTGCTCTTTCCCAGAGGGACTTCTTAATATAGTTTCTGGAAGCCGCTGCTGTCGATGCTTCTAGGCCGCCATGGCCTGTAGTCCCTCACTGATGCTTCTCAGGCTAGCCAGCCATCGCAGCTTTCCCTCTCTCTCTGCCGCTTCCAGGCTGGGGCTGGGGCCACCACTGCTGTCCCTTTTCCTGTCCCGTAGTCATTTTCTCTATTGAACTTCTGAGTGACTCCTTGACAGGTTCATGAGGGCCAGCACTTGGCTGCCACTTCTGCCCTGAAATCTTGTAATTCTATCAGATTGATGCCAGTTCCTTTTTCGTGCAGCAACTATTCTAAATTTGCTCACAGTCCTCGCTGGTTACCCCACTCCCGTCAAGCCATCCGGTCTTTATTTACCACACCTTACCTTTCATTTCATCTGTAATCTCTACCAGTTCTCACCTCCTTACCTGATTTCAGAAGCAAGTTGCTAGATAATTATTAGTTTGTCTTTCTCAGTCCTCCTTTAACTCCCCCCATCTCCTTCCTCTCTATATTGCTTTACTCTTCTAGATAAACATTGCCAGTCTGTCATCACAGTTGAAGTTGCTCTCACTTACATGATCTACTTGAAGAACTCAGCAGTCTCTTTTTCCTTCTTGTGACATTTGCCATAGCTTTTTGATAGTTTTAGACATTTTTAATCTTTATTATATTTTTTATATCAACTTACCCATTCTGATTATTTCATTTATTAACTTCATCTGTGATTCTCAAATAAGATTCTCTGTTTACGAGTCCCCCTCCCCTAGGTTCATACTTGTATGTCTGACTATACTTGATTTTAGCGGGAAGGTTGAAAAGCGATGCTTACTGGTGTGTAAAGTGCTTGCTGTTTCTTTTCTACAGAAATGCTAACCTTTTCCAAGCTGAGCCCATTGCCACCATCCTTCTTCCCCTTGCCTAAACCCGCTTCTCTTTTGAACATGTCTCCTAACAACTCTCCTCCTGGTTGGACCCACTGTTGTGTTTCAGGTCACATCTTTGGAAAGGATTATCAGTTTTATCCTTTGTTGATGTCCTTTTGCCTTGAATTTGCTTTCTGATTTACCTGCTTCACAAACACCTATTTATACAGTAATCTTTTGTTCTCAATGAAAGGTAGCTAGTGAGTGGTATTCTTGCTGTCTACCCCAGCCAGGGAAGCTCAGCTTGTCCTGGAGTTCTGCGGTACTTTGTGTATCGTCCTGTCTTTGTCATCTTATTAGCAGTTATCTTGCTAGTTGTCTGATTCCCAAGATGGAGTTCATGAGAGCAGACTGTACCATCTTCATCTGTTTGATGCCATGACAGTTGGGTGCATTGTTGGATTGTCTGTTATGTTCCAGATAGCTTCAGATAAAGGGTACTTGGAAAATCTAAAAAAGATATTAAATTGTAGCACAATTGCCTTGCTTCATTTTCTTTCATAAAATAACCATGTCTATTTTAGAAAAAATATAAGATAATGAACAAAAGTATAAGGTGAAAGCAACCTAAAATTATAGTGTAGCATTTTGAATTCAGACCTTGTGCATGTTAGATAAGTTCTCTATTTTCTTCCTCTTTCATTCTTCCTTCGTCATTTTTATTCTGTGAGAATTTTATACATATAATGTATTTTGATCAAATACACCCTCCTTTTCTTTTTTTCCTGATTTCTTCCCTGTCTTTCCCATTCTAATTTGCTCTTATGTGTTCTTTCTAAAAACCCACTTAGAGTATATGGGTGTAGGACAGTCTGCTGGATCTAGGGCAGCCTCTCAGAGCCCATCCCCTCCCTCTTGCAAGCAGCCATCAATGGCAAGTAACTCCTCCGCTAGGGGTGGATCTTCTTGAGCTGCTCCCCATCTGTGTTGGGATTTGATAAGTTTTCTTTCAGACATGTACTTATGTAAATAGAAGGTAATTATTTTGCAAAAAATACTGTTTGTAACATATTTACTCACTGAATATTGAAATCTTTCAGAGTCAAAAATTTTAAATTGGTGCTCAGTATGGTGGTGTATGCCTTTAATCCAGCACTCAGAAGGCAAAGATACCTAAGTCAGAGGCCAGCCTGGTCTATATAGTGAGCTCCAAGACAGCTGGGGCTATGTAGAGAGACCATGTCTAAAAAAACAAATAAAAAAAAAGTTTGGTATCAATTTAAATGGCTTTCAATATTCCCTTATGTGGCTGTATTGCTCTTTCTTAAATTAAGAAAATTATTAATTTATGTATATGGGTATTTCACTTGCATGTATATCTTTGTACTACATACATGCTTGGTGTCCTAGGAGGCCAGATGACAGTGTGGAAGTGGAGTTAAAGGTGGTTGTGAACCACTGTGTGGGTGCTGGGAATTGAATCTGGGTTCTCTGGAAGAGCAATTAGTACTCTTAAACGCTGAACCATTTCTCCAGCCCCCAGATGTATTGCTCTTATGTCAGGCTCCTGTTACTGTATTTTAAAAGAAGTTTGGCATTATTTGGCATTATAAATAGTGAGATGAATAAACTTGTATTATAAAAATATATTTCACACCATGTTGACTGCGGTTTCTGTCCTGCCTGGTCCCACAGCCATTCGGTTCCAAAGAAACACACAGAGGTCTACATTAATTATAAACTGGTTGACCTATTAGCTTAGGCTTCTTATTAACTAATTCTTACATATTTTCTTTTATTTATTTATTTATTTATTTATTTATTTATTTATTTATTTATTTAAATTCTTACATCTTACAGTAACCCATAACACTTGTCTGTGTTAGCCATGTGGCTTGGTACCTTTTATCGGTGAGGTGTTCTCGTCTTGCTTCTTCTGTGTCTGGATGACGACTGCAGAATTCTCCTGTTCTGGTCACCCCACCTATACTTCCTGCCTAGGTACTGGCCAATCAGTGTTTTACTAAACAATACAACTGACAAATCTTTACAAAGTAGAAGACTATTGTCCCACAGCAGCACCAAGCTAGTGCTGCATGCCTTTATTTATCCCAGCCATCAGAAGACAGAGACAGAGGCAGGTTGATTTCTGTGAGTTCGAGGCCAGCCAGAGATATATGGTGAGATGCTGTCTCAAAAAATAAAACAAACCAGGCCTGGTATACACCTTTAATCCCAGCATTCAGGAGGCAGAGGCAGAGACAGGCAGGTCTCAGTGAGTTTGAGACCAGCCTGGTCTACAGAACAAGTTCCAGAATAGTCAGGACTACACAGAAAAACCCTGTCTTGAAAAACCAAACCAAAATAAAAAACCCATAAGCCAGGAGCTCAGCAATTAAGAGCATTGACTAATCTTCCAGAGGCCCTGGGTTCAGATGACCACAACTATCTGTAACTAGTTCCAGGTGATCTCATACCCTCTCTTGGCTTCTATAGGCACATGGTACACTTACATACATGGAGGCAAAACACTCATACATATAAAATAAAAATAAATATTTCTAAAAAATAACCATAAGTAAAAAGATAATAATATATCCTCTGTTTTGTTTTGTGTGTTATCTTTTTTGGCGAAAGGGGTCTTGTATAGTCCAAGTTTGCCTCATTTATGATTCTCCTGCTTCAGCCTCTGGATTGCCAGGTTTATAGGCATGTTCTATCATGCTGGTTCAGGCTTATATGCACATCTTTAAGAAAAGATTTTAGATTTGGAACTGTGGGGTCAAAGGCTATGAATAGTAAGCTTAGTGGATAGATCCATTGCTAAATTTAAAACTTTTTGTTCCAAATACTTCAGTCATAACTAGAGATGATAGCATAGAAGCTATAGATGTTTCCAGTGTTTGTTAAACAGATTTGGACATTCTCATTGAAATTCTATAAGGTACTTTCTTTGATCCCTTAATTTTGTGATGTTTTCCCACAGATTATCAGAACTTGTGCTCTGCCGTCCTGAAGTCACCATCATGTGCTCTGTCCTGGGATATTCTTTTTAAATATAACCCTATTGTTAGCAAAAGGCAGTTCCAAGGGAAAATATCATTAATACTATATTTAGTGTCTGGAATATGATTTCTTAAAAATGTTTATTTTGCTTTTTTCCTCTGCTAAAGGTACAAAAGAATGCTACTGAAGTGGGTAGCCTGTGTTTTTTGTAGACTTGTTTGCTTTTTCTGGCAGATCCACCCAGGTGACTTGAGCCAGTAAACACCTTTCTTAGTTTATTTTAGAATAACCAATTGTGTTTCTCCTAGGCCTACCTTTAGCTGATTCGAGTGCCACTGTATTCTCCATGCCTTGATAGTAGTGTGTGATAGGAATCATTTTTAGAGGCGGTGACTTCTTATACAATGGGGATCTAAAGCCTCACTGTAGTGGGAAGGGGATCTTGTCTCTGATCTTTTCCTTAAGTCCTCATAGTTCCTGGCAGGGAAGCTTTCTTTCAAGCTGTTTTGTGATTTTATAAACTGACACAGCAACCTTAGTCTCAGGCAGGGTTTGCATCTCAAGTCAGGCAGAAACACCCTAGGGCAGGTGTGTTTGCTTGCCTTCCTTCCTAGTTGCTAGGACTTTCTTACATTGTTGGTTCTTATATTATAGTACTAGTATGAGAAGGTAAGGACACAGGATTTGACCATTTCTTTATGGCAAAAAGAAAAGGACTGTGGTGGTTTGAATAAAAATGGTCCCTATAGGCTCATATATTTGATGTTTAGCCATAGGGAGTGGAACTGTTTAAAAGGATTAGAAGGATTAGGAGGTGTGGCCTTATTGGAGTGGGTGTGGTTTTGTTGGGAAGTGTGTTTTTGAGAGTAAGCTTTGAGGTTCCAAAAGCCCAAGGCAGGCTGGCCCAGTGTCTCTCTCTGCCTGTAGATCAGTTATTTCTCCAGTGCCCTTTGTGCTACTATGCCGCCATGATGATAAGGCCCTAGCCTCTGAAACTGTTAGCAAAGCCCCCAATTAAATGTTTTGTTGTTTAAATCAGAGTTGTCTTGGTCATAGTGTCTCTTCACAGCTGTAGAACTGTGGCTAAGACAAGGACCCAGGAGTATTAACTGATTTGAGGGTCTGTGGTCCTCATGGATCATCTTTCACAGCAGTGTCAGGCCTTTAGTGGATGTCTAAGCCATACCAAGTACCTCCTTAGGTCTTGGCCAGACCTGTACTTGGTTCTCTTGAAGGCTCCTTTGACTTACTAAGTCAGTCTTCTGTCTAAGCTGAGATCTGAGTTCTTTGTCTTCTCTTGCTCATCCCTGGAGAGGTGGCTTTGGCCCTTGGATAATCCTTTCCTCAGAGGGCAAACTAATTTTCTCTTCAGCAAGCCAGAGGACCAGGTATAATTCAACCCTTCTCACTCTCAAATGTACTGCCTTAGGGAGACAATGAAGAAAGTGATCTTTGCTGCTCTCAGAATAAGACCCTGAACCTGGCTGGCACCTGTTTTCATTACTGGCCCCTGAAGTCATTGGAGACATTTTTGCTCTTTCCCTGGGCCAGCTGCTGCTTTGGGATAGTGGTAGCAACTGGCTGTCAGAGAATCAGTTCTGCTGCAAAGAGAATCTATGCTTTCTGTGTCGCTCTTATCTTCACAGTTCATGTGGTGAGTGAGCAGCCAGAAGTCATCTGTACCCTTAAGTTGATGACACCATGACCCTCATCTCTCAGGAGGAGATACTGCCCTTTCTTTTTCCTCCTCTCTCATTACAGTTCTGTGTCCCCATTCCCTAGTCAGTGTCTAGCACCCCGTGACCATTTAAGAAGAGTGCATGTGAAATGAAAGGTGGGATAAACTCCGTGATGGGCCGTCCAGATTCAGTGTTGCTGACCTGACAGGCAAGTGCCCTGGGGGGAAGAGGGTCTTTATTTGCTTCGCATGGAGTTTTGGAGCCACTTATTTCCAGAGAAGCCTGGGAAGCCGTGGCAAGTTCAGGAAGATTTGTTCTCTCTTCATAAGCCTAGTCTAGAACTTTCTTTTCAGTCCCAATTCTGCTGGCACACTGGCTCTCCTTTCTCAGGAGCAGTATCCTCAGTTTGACTCAGGGCTTCATGTCACCTGGCTTCTGTCTCCAGGCCACTTGAAGACAGGGCAAGAAATTCCTTTTGAACAGTCACCCCATTATTGAGAGTCAAGCCAGAAACCATCAGAACCATACCCTGTGTTTGGAGTCTACACTTCCTGATCTGGCTGCATCTAGTCAAGCTCCACTCAACTGTTAGGTGTCTGTGTCTTTGTTAGGGCTGTGGGAGACAGCGAGCCTTTTTCCCCTTTGTCAGCAGCTGGCTAGCGGGTGCCTTTGGGTTGCCAGATCTGAAGCCATCCACGTTTGTCTGTCTGTGTCTGACACAGAGAATCTCTTTTACCACCTGAGCTAAGCTCTCACTGCACACCTTTGTGAGACTTAGTGCAGGTAAAAGACAAATAGCAACAGAGTGGGTAGAGCTTTTTGGACTGTTACTTTGAAATACTCAGTTTCTGTCTCCAAGAATGCAATTGCAGTCCCGACCATTTCACCCTGCTCCCCAAAGAGTCCTCAGCTGGAACCACCATTTACTCGGTTATTCCAAACATCCTTGTTTTTGTTTAATTTTCATCTGATAAGATTTTGTTAAACAGTTTTATGGTGCAGCACACAGAGGAGATGACAAAGCAGCATGCTGTCTTTTAAGTGTGCTCAGTGTGAGTCAGCTGCTCCTGCAGTCGGATCGCTGCTGCGGGGCTGCCCTCCTCCTGGAGGCGAGAGGAGCATCTGACCAGATGCAGACCCAAGGACTCAGTTCTTCTCTGGCTGCTTGACCCACTCTATTCATTTTAGTATTTGTATTCATATCTTGTTGTGTTAATTGCTTAACCCAGAAGAGGTTTTTATCTGAGATCAGCTCAGGACATCTTTACCTGAGGTTCATTGACCCCTCTCCATTCAATTCGTAAACATTTTTTTATTTTTATTTTATTTTATTTTTTGGTTTTCAAGACAGGGTTTCTCTGTAGTTTTGGAGCCTGTCCTGGGACTTCCTCTGTAGACCAGGCTGGCCCTGAACTCACAGAGATCCGCCTGCCTGTCTCCCTAGTGCTGGGATTAAAGGCGTGCGCCACCACCTCCTGGCTCAAAACAAATTTGAATAGAGGTGAATATGTGTTTTTTTTCCTAGGAAAGACTATCCTTAGCTTTTGTCAGATTCTCAGTGGTGTTTTCAATTAAAAGAAATTAACTAGCATTTTATAAGCATTTGGGACTCTTGTCCACATAGCTAGTTAGTGGCAAAACTGAATCTTGAAATAGTCTCTGAATTTAAATTTTGACTCTGCACCTAGTTTTTTTTTTTTCCCACTAAACACTATTGCCTGTTCTTTTCCTGGAGAAAAAGTAGAATGTCTCCAGAAGACCAAAAGGACCTAGGTTCCATGTTTATCTTACTCAGTGTACAGCTGCTTCCATAGACAAAAGAATCCAGTTGCCACGAGTGAATCAGGTAGTTTGTCTATTAGACTGTATGATTTGCTTCCCCCCCCTTCTTTCAGCGCTGGAGATGGAATCTAATACATCAATGATGTATACTTTTCTTGTTTTCACTGTATCCTAGTATTTGATTTCTGATCTTAAAGCATTAAATTCCTGCTTATCTTGCCCACTAAGTTGCCTTTTGAGAAAAGGAATTAGGCATTTAAGTTTCCCTTATGTGAATCCTGATGCTTAGATTTCTACAAAGTGGTTGGCTACTTTGCTGGGATATGAAAAAAAAGCTGAAAGTTAGTTTGCTTTATGAACTTTGCCCCTTTACCGTGTGATATTTGCCTCAGAGTTTTTGTTGGGATGATAGTTTTTGTGATGAGTGTGGCACTTTATAATTTTTGTTCTCAAATACTGATTGGACCCTTCATCTGGTGTACTGAAGAGTGTTGTTCAAGCCAGAGGAGCAGTAAATCCCAGCAGAGCCTGGGCTGGGGTCTAGAGGGAAGGTGGCTGATGGCAGGCTGGACTTGTTATGGTCTCCTGACTCTTTTGCACAAAGGAGGGGCTAACTTCTGTGGGGAGGTTTGTTGCTCACTGCAACAAATGAGGGTACACAAAGGGCTGTAATCTAATGAGGCTTCTCTGGTGATGTCACTTGTACTCGTGGTCAAAGTCCAGTTCTTGGGAGCTAGCAGTCCGGGAATAGACTTCAGTTTGTTCATTCTCAGTCCTCAGCTGTCACTGCACCATGGTGCCTACTTCCAGCCGCTGAACCAACACAGCTGGGTCGGGGCATGAACACTTACAAGTACCAGAAGTTCCTGGAGGGACTCAACAACCTTAGAGGTATTCAGGCTGCCCTTGCCGATTGTGTGAGCACTCGTGGATGAGCATGCTTGCAGGTGGAGGTGGGGGTGGGAGCCTTTACTTTCTCTTACAGGCAAAGGAAGCCCTCTTAGCCAGAGCTGGCCCCCTTCATGTGTTTAGGTAGTTAAATGTGAAAGGAATGGTTTATAAACACATCCCAAGTTAAGTTAGAAGAGAATGCCTCGAGACATATTAGCAGTATCCTGCTTGCTCTCTTGCTTGAGTGGGTGTCTAAGAACTGTCCCCTAATCTTCTTGAGCTCAGCAGGACTCGGGCCACTCCCTGTTTTCTCTGAGACTGCTGGCAGTGTAGGTGAAGGGCTCTTGCTACCTGGCCCTGTAGCCTCACCTAGGTGTTGCTAGGTTTCTTGGGCAGGGGTTTCTAGCCACATGAAGAAAACAGGGAGTGGGCAGAGTGGCTGAGGAAGAAGCATGGGTTGGTGGTCTATAGTGACTTCAAAAATATGAATCAGTGATTCTTTTGAAGGGGACAGCTTTTTAAAGAAAAGAATAGTTTGTTTTGTACCATTGACAAACTCTTTCCTGACTATTGATAAAAATAATCCATGCTGCCAGTGTGATAGTGAGCATCTTCAATCCCAGCACTCAGGAGACAGAGGCAGAGGCAGGTTGATTTCTGTGAGTTCAAGGCCAACCTGGTATAAATAGTTCTAGGCTAGCCAGGACTACGTACGTCGTAAGTCCCTGTTCTGTTCCCTTTCTGCCTCCCACCCCTAAAGTCACTCAGATATGACAGTGCAGGATTCTTTTGGTGGAAAAGGATTGAACTGCTTTACTTTCCCTTCTCCGGTTACCAGATGGTTCTATTTCCTTGTGTTGAGGAGCATGCTCTGGCTGTGCATCCCCCTTTCATCAGGAGTCAGGATCCTGGACTCAGAATAAACATGGTGTGTGGAGGAAGGAGGATGGTTAGAGGGAGGAAAAAGTAAAGGGTCCTTTTCAGGAACAGAGGAGTGGCAGACAGGGTGTGGGCAGGAGAATTGAACTCCTTTCCTCCAGGGTTGGTAGACATTTTCCCTTCTTTTAAAGGCTGTCTAGGAAACATGAGAGATGTGCTGTGTGCTCTGAAGGGATGGGTGCATTGAGATCTCTAATCGGAAATGCTGTGGAATCTGAGACTTTAAGTGCCCTATCAACACTCAACACATTTTCAGTTTCAGAGTGAGCTGGGTCATTGGATTTAGAGATGCTTGATTAGTAAAGTGTATGTAAATTTTTTTTCTTTCCCCGAGGCGGGTTCTCTGTGTAGCTTTGGAGCCTGTCCTAGAACTTGCTCGGTAGACCAGGCTGGCCTCGAACTCACAGAGATCCGCCTGCCTCTGCCTCCCGAGTGCTGGGATTTAAGGAGTACGCCACCATAGCCTGGCATATGTAAGTATTTTTTAAAAATCAAATCTGGAACACTTTCCCAAGCATTTCAATATAAAGGATAGTTAACCCATAAAACTATAAAGTGCTGTGGTATTGATACTGTTTTCTGTTTTCTCTCCTTGTATCCCATGCAGCTTTATTACTATTTTTTTCTTCCTTCAAAACTTCAGTAGTTTGCGCCAATTCCTTTTAGGTTTATCATATATCAGATAGATCTTTGCAAGAAAGATTTCCCTGTCCAGGGAAGTCTTTTGTTTCTGTTATTTGAGAGAGTCTTACCACATACTCCACACTGGACTCAAATTGGTGCTCCTCCTCCCTCCGCTTCCCAAGGGTCATATATGCCAGGCACGATATCTGCCTCAAAGGAAGGTTGAAGAGGGTAAAAAAGTGGTTTCTTAATCCAGTCTCATTTAGAAGAGGGGACAGGAGTCAGTGCTGCTTTTCAGCAGGCCTCCCTGTCCTGAGCTTTGTCAGGGTCTTCAACAAAAGATAAAAGAATGTATCCTTGTCCTTATAAAATCCCAATGTTCTTACCCTGTTGTCAGTCCTAGGGGATTCTCTCTCTGTCTCTAGGCATGAAATCTACTCACAGAACAGGAGCCCCCAACGTTCCCTTTCCTGCAAAATTCAAACAGAATGATCAAAGGTCACATGCACATTCCTGAATTAAAGAGACTCAGAGTAGAAATCTGAGGCCATACTTAGGTGGGCCCTGAGCTTTGTGGCGTAGCTGTTTAGCCCATTGGTGTAATTCCAGGGCATTCTCAAGATGGACCTGTGATGGCATGGTTGGAAACTATAGCGAATTTACTTGTCCATAGAATTGGAAAGCGTAACTTAAAAAAATATTTTTTTTTTTAATTTTTGAGACAATTTTACTTTGTGATTTCTGGCTGGCCTCAAACTCACAGGTATGTCTGCCTCTGCTTCCCAGGTGCGGGAGTTAAAGGCATGCACCACCGTACCCGGCGTATTTTTTGCTGCTGCTTTCTGTTGAAGAATTGGATGAATACTTAGCTGCATTAGGATGGCTCTGTGACTCAGATTTAGCAGTATATTTCTTAGTGTGCTGGCTAGTGTTTGTCAACTTGATACAAGCTAGAGTCATTTTGGAAGACTGAACCCTAATCGAGAATATGTCCAGATAGACTTGTGGGTAAACTTGTATTTCAATTTCCCGACTGATGAATGATATGGGAGGTCCCAGCTCATTGTGGGTAGTGCCACCCTGGGCTGGTGTTTCTGTGGACTAGAAGGAAGGTTGAGGAAGCCATGAGACACAAGCCAGTAAGCAGCCCTTCTCC
This sequence comes from Ondatra zibethicus, assembly GCA_004026605.1. NCBI lineage: Eukaryota > Metazoa > Chordata > Mammalia > Rodentia > Cricetidae > Ondatra > Ondatra zibethicus. The sequence goes on from PVIU01003517.1 coordinate 106,675, forward strand.
ATGGCTCTTGCTTCAGTTCCTGCCTCCAAGTTTTCTACCCTGACATCTGGCTGTAACTTTCTTAGATGATGGAATACAAACTGTAAGATAAAATAAACCCTTTCCCCCCCAGTTGCTTATAATCATGGTGTTTTATTACAGCAATAGAATCCCTAACTAAGCAAGACACTGGGGCTCTCAGCAGATGCTTGGCAATCATGTGTTTTCTCAGCCCACCAGTAACGCCCCCCCACACCCACTTCCTTTTAGCCCATTTGTACTAGGAATGAGTAACACTGCTAGGAATGAATGAGCAACAGGTGAGCTGTACCTGTCATAGGGAGTGTCCTGTATGGGGCTGAAGTCAGAGACGGGAAAAAAAAATCACAGTGGCAACAGCCTCTTGTACTTTCCCTTTTCCAGATACTGGGCTCTCTATCTCTAAGATGGACTCAGAAATACTAATTACTATGAGCCATAATGCACACAAACATACACAGAGACACACTCATTCATTCATTCATGTACACTTATTGCACTTATCCAAAGTGAGATTAGAATTCACCAGATGTTACTTCTAATACTTCTCTGTCTTTTTCCTCTCTTCTCTCAGGGCAGGCTGGCTGGATAACTGTCCAGACAGCCTGCCTCCTGCCTACCTCCCTCCCTCCCTTCATTTCGACAGATAGATTGGCTTTAGATTCCCTATGTAGTTGAGAATGACCTTAAATTTCTGATTCTCCTGGCTCTACCTTCTGAGTGCTGAGATTAACCCATGTACCACATGGGTTTAAGAAGAGCTGGGAGCCAAACTCAGGACTTCATGTATGCAAGGCAAGTAATCTACCAACTGAATTACATTGCCAGCCCTTAGGGATTTCCTTGGATCACAGAATTCTTGTATTCTTTGGTCCAGGATGAACTAGATCAGATCACATCATGTGTTATAAGTTCTAGCCTGCTACTGATCCATATTTTTGTCTCCTGGATCTCCACATGGAGTCAGTAGGATGGTTGCGATCAGCTGGCTGCAGTACTGGTGGTACCAGTAGAAATGGTGAGCACTTAGCAAATGTCAGTTGCTGACTGAGCTTTGATTTGAGTACTTTACATAAATTAATTTATCCTTGATTTGGCTGGCCTCAGGATAGGGATCATTCAACCTACTAAGGTAGTAACAGTACCTAGGAGCATGCCAGACAAGAACATGGCTACTATTACTGTGTTGCTGACCACATGATGTAGGCAAGAAAGCCCACTGCTGACCAAGTGCATGCACCTTTATCCCAAGAGAACAGCAGTATGGTGCTTTGGAGGGAAGGTAATAAACCTTTTCTTCCATACTACCTCCCTTGAACTCTGTTTCTAATTGTTTAGTCACTGGTATTTGCTCTTCTCTCTCTGCACATATGTGTGGTATAAAAGTCTTGATAGCACAAAATATACAACACAAATCAGTTTCTCCGCCAGGCAGAGTGGGGTGCAGACTACTGCCTGTGTCAGACTGCAGGTTGACTTGCTGTGTGCCTGAGTATGGGAACAGTTGCTTTCCCTTATAACATCTGTGTCTTGTGTTCCTGAAGGGCTGACCAAAAGAAGTAATTGGCTCCCCTCTTCATTCAGTTGCTGACTTTTGCTTTTCTGGACATGGTTCAGCTTGCAGCCATTCTCCCATCTAGTAGATAACTGTTGGAGGGGGCCCTGTGGGGACTAGAGACGCTGCAGATGTTATTTTGAAGTTCTAGTCCCCTATTTCCTATGCTTTTGGTGGAGGTGGGGGGGGGTGCGCTTTCCCAGGATTGGAGTGGATTATATTTCATTGCTGTTGCTGTTTAAGAACTTTAACTTACATTTCTCAAGTGTGCCACAGTCTATGTACTGAGGTGGTTTCTGCCAAGAAAAACTCTACTCTCATAGGTATAAACTGAATTGTTGGCCCGAGTCCTGTTCTTCGGCTCAGCTCAGGCCTATGACTTGATTTGTGATTGGGGATTAACTAAAGGAACAGAGATGGAGTGATGAGAAAATGCTCTCTCTAGACTTTGCTAAGCATCCAGGAACTGTGGAATAGGGATGAGGTTTTTTATTTGCAGCCTATTCCAGCATAGTGCTTGTTGCACTTTCATCCGTGTTGTTTTGAGACAGGGTCTCACTATCTAGACCACCACCCTGGCACCTTTCCCTCACTCTCTTCATTACCAGGTTATGACTTTCATAGAGCTCCTTTAGTCATTTAGCAGTTTTAAGTAATTTTGGTCAAAAATGGTATTACTTTTGTGGCCTAGGAGTAAGCACATTTAATCCTAACTTGGGAGGCAAAGGCTGGTGAATCTCAATGAGTTTGAGGCCATCTTGGTCTACAAAGAGGGTACCAGCTATATACAGTGAGACCTTGTTTCCAGCAAAACAAAACAAAAATGATATTAGTCAAGACATAATAAAATCCAATTTCAAAATAGGGAAAAACACTGCCACTGAGCACATTGGAAGGCACTGCTCATCTGTAGCTATAAGAAGGGCCCCAAGTGTATTTTAACAGCTGCAGTATCAGTGGAAAAGATAAGCTGGTAGTGTACTGTAGTGGATAGTATTTGCCTGGAATGTATGAGGCCCTGTATTCGAACTCGGCACCAGGGTTTAAACACAAGTGACTACTGAGGAGTGAAACAGAGTTTTCTTAGTGTCATTCCCTTTGGTATAATTTGTCAAATGAACTTTCATATTAATTTACAACTTTATTTTGCATACTTAGTTTGCCAGTCAAGAAGCCTGTCTCCTGTTGTACATTTGAGCAATCAGGACAAGCTTTAGCACTCCTGCCTATACCAAGGTGTCCCCCTTCTTTGACACAGTTGATAGGGGGCTGGGGAGATGGCACAGTGGTTGAGTTCTTGCTGCTGCTCAGCAGAAGCTCTGGGTTCTGCTCCCAGCACCCACATGCTGACTTTCAACTGTTCCAGGGGAACTGGCACCGTCTTCTGGCCTCCTCAGACATTAGTCACACACACCATGTACATTAAAAAGATAGACCTAAAATTTAAAAAAACTTTTAAAAAGGTATTATTAATATTACCTTTTTAAAAAGTAAAGAAAAGGCATGGCTAATAAGATAATAAGAAACCCAGTACAAAACTTAGATCATAATGATAGAAACACTATATGGGAAAATAAAAAACAAAATCACCAGGACTCTACTTCAGTTACTATTCTTATGTTATCGTAGTTCCATCTGCTTTTTCCCTAGCCACATATATGTGTAGAATAACTTGTTTTTGTATATTTCTTGTTATAATGTGAGCATTTTTTAATAATATATTTTTATTTTATGTTCATTGGTGTTTTGCTTGCGTGTCTGTGAGGATGTCAGAAGCCCTGGAACTGGAATTACACACAGGTGTGAGCTGCCGTGTGGGTGCTGGGAATTGAACCTGGGTCCTCTGGAAGAGCAGCCAGTGCTCTCAACCTCTGAGCTGCCTCTGTAGCACCAAAGAGAATAATCCTATGCCTTTATTTTCTACATCATCTCCCTCCCCAAGACAGTGTCTCACTGTGATGTTTCAGATGTCCTGGAACTCAGTATTGTAGAACAAGCTGGCCTTGAATGTACATAGATCTGTTTTCCTCTGTCTCCCGAGTCCTAGAATTAAAGGCATGTGCCACCACACACACCTGGCCTTACAGGATCACCTTTAATACCAGGTGCTAAGGTAATTTTCATGTAACATTTTCTAGTTGTGGGAACAAATATAATATGTATCTTTTATTTCTATAATATGGCAATGAACATCCTTGTAAATGATTTTTTAATGCTTTTTTGCCATTCTTTTGGACAGATTTGTAGAATGGAATTATTGGGTCTCAATACATCTATTCAAAGCTCTGAATGTTGGTTGTTGGGTTTTATTTTACCTTAAAAGCCATTGAGAAGTTAACAGCAGGATACCTGTAACATTGAGTGCCCTTCTGATGGATTCCAGTCTCCTGCCCTCTAGGGAGAGTCCTGGCTTCAGGCTTAGTGGCCACCTGGCTCAGATGTTTTATTATCCAGTTAATTTCATAGTGGGACAAGTGCCAAGTTTCTCACTTAGTCAGCGTCTCCCACATGTCACCATCATATCATTGTGCTCTTTTACTCTGAAGGTTCGCTCTCAGCAGCTCCTATCATTTATCAAGCTTCAATTATGTTTCCAATTTTATTATTCCTTTCTCTTATGCCGGGGAATGATCCACTGTTGTTGAATGGGAAACTGCAGTACCAAAAATGACCTAGTCAGTGCTGTATGGAAATTCCACACTGGAACCTAGATTCCTGTTCTGTGCCCTTGGGACATAAACCTAGTGAAGCTGGGAAGGCCAGCTTGGCCTGCTGTCATAGGCGGACAGATGACTGCCAGCACCATGGGTTATGGTAGGTGCCTGTTCTGCAAATGAGAGCTTTAAAATCAGCACCTTATTGGTCAAGTACAAATCAGCTTCTGTTTCTCAGGTAGAAGTATACGCTGATGAACATACACATACAGACAGGACACTCTGGGTTTGCCTCCAAGTTGACCTCCTGTAGCAGATAATATGATTTTTTTTTGACTGATAACAAATTAGGTTTTTAGCAATTGGAAATTGGCATGAGGTGTGCCTGAAAGAAGGTATGTACATATGTGTGGCTTTGGGATCCAGCAATAGAGCCTGCACAGCAGCCAGGTTGGTGGAAAATGGCTTGAGTCACTGACAGGATTGCAACCTTCACAGTGAGAACTGTCTGTCCCTCCCATTCCCAGAGCCCTTAAGCAAACCTGTCACAATGGCTTGATTCTCTCCACTGCAGGAACTCTGAAGTCTTCAGGCTTCTGGGCTTCTGGGGTGAGGCTTGTCAACACCTTTTACTGTACTAGGACCTATAACCAAACACTGTACTTGTTTGAATGGCTTGCAAACTAGTGTGGCTACTGGGATTAAAGGTGCTACCTGGTCTGTAAAGCTGGCCAGTGTAACTGTTTTACTTTTCTGATCCTCAGGCAAGCTTTATTTATTAAAATGCAAATAAAATGCTACTACAGTGTTTGTTGAGTGTTTTTCCTTCTTTTTATTTATTTATTTTTTCTTTTTAAAATTTTATTTGTGTCTGTGTCTTTTTTTTAAGGTATGAGTACTTTGTATGCATGTATGCCTGCATGCCAGAAGAGGGACTTGGATCCCATTATAGATGGTTGTAACTACTGAGCCAAATCTCCAGCCCCTCCCTCCCTCCCTTCCTTTCTTCCTTCCTTTTTTAAAGATCTATTTATTTTTCTGCTGCATGTATACCTGTGTCCCATGTGTGTATACCTGGTGTCTGTAGAGGTCAGAAGAAGGCATCAGATCCCCAGGACTGGGGTTATGGATGATTGTGAGTGCTGGGATTGAACCTTGGTTCTCTTCAAGAACAATACATACTTTTAACCACTCAGCCATCTTCAAGCTCCATCTTTTTTATGTCATCGTGATTGAATCTAGGACCCAGCACATCTAAGTAATACTGTTCAATTGAATCACACCCCCATATACCTTTTTTTCTGACGAACTGTACAGTATCCTAAGGGGTAAGGTATTCTGATGAGGTGACAGGCTTATGTTTAAGTCCAGGTTTCTGGGTTTATTGGCTCAGTGATCTTGGCTAGTTGGTTTTTGTTTTTGTGTTTGTTTTAGTATGTACGTAGCCCAGGATGGGCTGAATTTAAGGAAGTCTTCCTTCTCCAGCCTCCCGAGTGCTTGGATTATAGATGTGACCCACTTAACCACCTCCCTCCCTACCCCTACTCTTGCCCAGTGCTGGGGATTGTATCCAGGATGTTGTACATGTAAGGCAAGCATTTATTACTGGGTTTTAAAACCCTAGGGTCTTGAAATGAGTATTTTCAACATTAGGCTTAGACTTGGCTTCTTCTAGTCCCCGTTTTTGACAGTCGTGTTAACATTCTTCTAGCCTGTGAGATCAGAAACCCTGGAGACAGTGTTGACTCTTCTCCCTTCAACAGCCCTCTTTTTCAGTCTGTCATTGAGTTTTTTTGTTGCTTCAGAATGTTTGTTAACTCTACTCTTTCCTTTTTGGTCCCTGTACCACAATTTTAGTCATCTCAAGCCTGAATTATAGCAACTGCCTTGATTTTTGTGTGTGTGTGTTCTCTGTCCTTTTCAATTAATTGTAGCATCTACTTCCCTAGTATTTCCTGTGAGGAAAGTCCGGTTTTGTTTTTAAAGATTTCTTGTGTTCTGGTCTCTTCCCACTTGGTCAGCCTTACTTACATAATTTCCTAGAGTACACTCACAACCCAGATAAGTCCAACTCATTATGTTCAGTGTCCCTTACACATTCTTCCCTCTTGCCTTTCTTTTTAATTGTTATTTTAGATTTATTCTATTATTTTTGTGTGTATGAATGTTTTGTACCATATTCATGCCATGGAGGTGGTGAACCTTCATGTGGGTTCTGGGAATCAACCTGGGTCCTTTGCAAGAATACGTGTTCTTAACCACTGAGCCATCTCTCCAGATCAGGTAGGTCTTTCTTAAAAAATTGTGTTCCTTCATTCATTCGTTGTGGTGTATACTTACGCCATGGTGCAAAAGTGGAGGTCAGAGGACAAGTTGAAGGAGTTGGTTTACTTCTTTCATGGGGTGGACTCTAGAAGTTAGGCTCCTATAGTCTCATACTAGTTCAGATGAAATGCTCATACTTGATCCATCATAAGGCAGAGTGGCCAAAGTCAGTGATTTTGTTTCATTCAACAGCTATGTAGAAGCACCTACCATGCCTGAGACCTTTGCTGGGCAATAGGATCCATCCGGCAATAAAGAACACAGTAACAAGACTGGTTATACTGTACATAAATAGATAATAGTCAAAGATTTGTTGGTGAATTTGATTTGAGGAAATCAGTCAGGACTCTTAAGTCAGGGGAAATGACAAGAAGGAGAGCTTAGGAAGTAAGGAACCTATGAAACAGTCCTTATAAGAAGAGGGTGTTCAGTTGACCCGTCTAGGAGTGGTTTGTCAGGTAGCCTTGGTAATTGAGTGTAGGTATGAGAGATGCACCAGCGACTACAATAAAAGTATTCCCACCCCCCACCCTACCCACCCCCAGGCTGGAGAGATGGCTCAGAGGTTAAGAGCACTGGCTCCTCTTCCAGAGGATCCGGGTTCAAATTCCAGCATCCACATGGCAGCTCACAACTGTCTGTAACTCCAGTCCCAGGGGATCTGACACCTTCCCACCAACACACATGAAATAAAGTTAAATAAGTTATTAAAAAAAAGTATCTCCCCTTGTAGAACTTTTTTTTTCTATTAATCTTTTAGTGTTTTTTTCTAATATAATGTATTTATTTTTATTTTATCTGCATTGTGTTTTGCCTGCATGTGTGTTAGTGTGAGGGTGTTTGATCTTGGAGTTACCGACAGGTATTAGCTGTCATGTAGGGGCTGGGAATTGAATGGGGTCCTCTGGACAAGCAGTCAGTGTTCCTAACCGCTGAGCCATCTCTCCAGTCCCTACTGTTATTTTTTTTTAAAGGTTTACTTTTAGTATTTTTTTTTTAATTTTATGTGTGTGTTTGTGTGTCTCTGTTGAGTGAGTGCCATGTGTGTTCTCTGACCACAGAGGCCAGAAGAGGTTGTCAGATCTGGAGTTAAAGGTGGTTGTGAGCTTCCTGATGTGCATTCTGGGAACTGATGCAGCTCCTCTGGAGGAGCAAAAAGTTACTTTAACTACCCAAGCTATCTCTCCATTTCAAGAGTCATTTATTAAAAAGGGAAAGTGCTTAATGTTAGTTGAAGCCTATCATAGGTCAGCAGTGAAGGAGTTAATCCTTGGCTATGTCTCAGGGCTTTGTTGAAACAGATGTATTTTTGCCCTAGGGAATGTTTCAGAGGGGGGGGGATTAGCAGTCTGGGCTGAGAGAGACCTGTCTCACTGTCCCCTAGCACGCACACCTGCCCTTCTGGGCTTGATTAAACTATGCGGTTTGTCCCCCTCGGTAAGTAAGTACTTATTTGCAGGCTTGTGATTGTAACTGTAGCTCTGACTGTGTGATTTTGACGTTTTTCTTTTCTTGATATTTATTTACTTCCAACATTGTTCAACAGAGTCCTCCTATTTATTTGTTAAATATTTTATTTTATGTTTGTGTGCACCACATACATGTAGGAACATGCAGAGGTCAGAAGTGGTGTGAAGCCCTTGAAACTGAATTACAGATGATTGTGAGTTGCCATCTGAGTTCTGGGAATTGAACTCAGGTCCACAGGAAGAACAGCCAGTACTGTTTACTGCTGAACCATTTCTCCAGCGTCTAACAAAGTCCTATTTTTAATTTAACAAATGTTAGGACTTGTCTTTGTTTCCTTCCTTGTCCATATTTATATGTGTTTTCTGACCTTATTAAAATTTTTTTAGATTCATTTATTTTTATGTGTATAAGTGTTTTATTTGGAGGTATGTATATATACCATGTATGTGCCTGGTCTCCTCTGAGGCCATAAGAGGGTGTTAGAGTATCCTAGAACTGGTGTTGCAGATGGTTGCCATGTGGGTGCTGGGAATTGAACCTGGGTCTTCTGCAAAAGAAGTGAAATACTCTTTTTTTTTTTTTGGTTTTTTTTTTTTTTTTTTTTTTTGGTTTTTCAAGACAGGGTTTCTCTGTGGCTTTGGAGCCCATCCTGCCTGGCCTCGAACTCACAGAGATCTGCCTGCCTCTGCCTCCCAAGTGCTGGGATTAAAGGCGTGTGCCACCACCGCCTGGCTAGAAGTGAAATACTCTTAACCACGGAGCCATCTCTCTGTCTCCCCACCCCCCCCATGTTTGTTTGTTTGTTTTGTTTAAAGATAGTGTTTCTTTGTGTGGCTGTCTTGGACCTGTATGGACCAGGCTGGCCTCTACCTCCTCAGTGCTGGGATTAAAGGCGTGAGCAACACCACTCAGTTTCCCTTAATTTTTTTAAAATCATAAAGTATACATAAAGTTTACATTGCAATGATTTTCAGCTATATAATTCACTGACCTTAACAATATATACAACCATCATGATTATCAAAGACCCCCCCCACTCCAAATAAAACCCCACTCCAAATAGAAACCCTTTAAGCAGTCACTACTCCAGCCAAGCCGCTGGCAAACACTAAGCTGCTTTCTGATTTCCTATTCTGGGTATTTTATTTAATAGACTCATGGGTTTTGTTTTGTTCTGGTTTTTTTTTTTCCCCTAAGACAGGGCTTCTCTCTGTAACAGCTCTGGCATCCTGGAACTTGCTTTGTAGACAGAGATCCTCCTTCCTCTGCCTCTGCCTCCTGAGATTAAAGGTATATGCTACCACTGCCTGGCCTCACTTATGGTTTTTTGCAACTAGTTTCTTTCAGTTAGTGTCTTAGGGTTTCTGTTGCTGTGATGAAACACCATGACCAACAGCAACTCTGGGATGAAAGGGGTTATTTCTGTTACCCTTCCATCCGAGTAATAGTCCATCCTCAAGCAGGGCAAGAATCTATAGTCATAGCTGGTAGAAGCCATAGAGGAGTGCCAATTACTGGCTTATGGTTTGCTTAGCCTGCTTTCTTACAGACCCAGGACTACCAACTCCAGGGGTGGTCCGGATGGGATGGGCACTGCTACATCAATCACCGATTAAGAAAATGTACTATGGGCTTGCCTACAGCTGGATCTGGTGGAGGCATTTTCTCTGTTGAGATTTTCTCCTCTGAGAAGACTTTTTTTTTTATCACCTTTACATAAGTATCTAGCACACACAAACACCTTTATTCCTGTATTTATAGGAATATAAAGAGGGTTTTTTTTAGTGTTAACTTGTAAGCATTATAAATTTAAGTTACCATGTTACTAACTGTGGATATCTCCCTGACGTGACACTGCCCTCTTTTATGGCATACTGCACACCACTTGCAGAAGAACCATGGTCTCTGATTTAAAGTGGCATGGCCAGTTATCTGCTGTGAGTGAATGGTGGAGTAATGAGCCGTATATAGAAGAGAACACCATTCTTTGCATTGTAGGAGCTCGCTCATCAGAAAATAACAGTGAGGGTTTTGTTGTAGTTGTTTTCTTTTCTGTTGTCTGACATTGTCCAACACACTCTTGTTTGCATAAACGTAGAAAATAACTGATTATAGCAGTTGAAGATAAAATGTTTTATTTTTCATTCCTTCGGTATATATTTGAGAGCCTACTGTATGCCAGACCTGTGGAACTTGGGACTGAGTTGTGCCTGACTAAACTACACCTTTCAGTCCCTGAGCCTTTGCTACTGCTTAGGAGTAAGACTAGGACCTATTTCTAGAGGCTGAGTCACATGGGACCATATTACCTCATAGCTTAACACCTGAAGCTTTGGTGCCATTGTAGATATTAAACACACTTTAACTTAGGCTGCTTTCCCCAGGGGTTTCAAGTCCAAGCTGAGAATCCTCATTCTTGTTCACCACCTGAAGTTTGGGCTGCTACTCTTGCCTTTGCTCATATAGCCTCCCGATAGTTTTGCTCATAGTTTCCTGGGCAAAGCAGCAAATGGGAGGGTGCTTGTTGGCTGGGTATAAAGACTTCAAATTTAGAATCGTGTTTCTTGACCTTCTTCAACTGGTCTATTTCTTCTCTCCCCTCCCTATTCACCCATTTAAGAAAATGACCACCTGCTGCTTCTGTAGTGGGAATGGAACCTAGAGCCTCTCTTAGCTCTACCACTGTGTAGCCCTGGGTGATCTGGAACTCTTCTGTGCTGGGCTGGCCAGAACTCTCAGAGATCCACCTGCCTCTGCCTCCCAAATGCTGGGATTAAAGGCGTGCGCTATTATGCTTGCCTTCCACCCTTGTTTTATTTAAAAAAAAAAAAAATTTTTTTTCAAAAGAGTTTTGAGATGGGCACTCAGGCAGACCTTGAAATTGAGATTTCCTGAGTAGTTCAGACCAGGCCTGACCTAACTAAATTTTTTTTCTGTGCTTCTGGAAAGATGTATACCACCAAAGGCCATCAAGGACTACCCTATGCCTCTGAACCCGCTGTTAAGTGGGGAAAGCCCTGGGACAACTGGTAATTTTTAACCGTTCACATAGGAAAACGCTAAAGCAGGGAATTGTGGGTTTGGGATGGGAAGCTAGTGTGAGCGCCAGGACTAGTCATGATGACCGCCCTTCTCTACTTGCCACTTGTAGCAGCTTTCAAATCATGACTTGGAGACTTATTAGTTATGAATGCTCAACTTTATCTTATGCTTGTCCCACTGGCTCTTATAACTTATTTTAACCCATTTCCCTTCATCTGTGTTTTACCTCAGGGATTTTTACCTTTCTTTCACTTTGTATGTCCTACCCCACATCTGGCTGCTGGCCCTAGATGTGTCCTTCATTCTCCCTTGTCTCTCTGAGATTCTTCCCATTTATTCTCTCTGCCTGCTAGCCCCACCTATCCCTCTACTGCCTAGCTATTGGCCAGCCATTCAGCTTTTTATTAGACCAGTTAGGTGCCTTAGGCAAGCAAGGTGAAACATAACACATCTTTACATAACTAAACAAATGTAGCATAAACAAAAGCAACACCCTTTACATAGTTAAAGTAATATTCTGCAACATAAACAAATGCAACACCCTTTACACAGTTAAAGTAATATTCCCCAGGGGCTGGAGAGATGGCTCAGTGGTTAAAAGCACTGACTGCTCTTCCAGAGGTCCTGAGTTTGATTCCCAGCAACCACATGGTGGCTCACAACCATCTGTAATGAGATCTGGTGCCCTCTTCTGGCCTGCAGGCATATATATATTATATATATTTTTAAATTTATATATAAATATTAAATATATATTTTATATATACATATAATATATATTATATATTTTTAAATTTTAAAAAAAGGTAATATTCCCCAACAGCCACTTGTTGCTTTTTTCTTCTTTCAGTGTCAGTATTTAGTTGTTCTGTCTTTGCATTTGTTATCTCTGTGCACTTGAAAGCTTTTGAACTATAACAGTTATAGGAAGGATGGAGGGAATGGGTCAGACTGCAGATAGTAGGGTCTAGATTCAGTCTCACTTTAGAACCTGGTGTTAGCCAATGGCCTAGGGTAACTGGCTGAAGGCTCTGTTTGTTTTCTAGTGGGCAGGCTTTACTGAGGGGTTATAAAGGCTCAAAGCACAGACCATTCCCACAAGCCTAACATTTTCATATTTCTTTCTGTGCCAAAGAATCTTTGGTTGGTGTTAAGAATAACGAGTTTGTCTGTGGAACTGCCAAGGCCTTTTGTTTGCCAGAAGAAAAGGGCTTTTGATTAAGGCCTTCTTTGCAGTTACTTTTTCTTTCTTTCTTCTCCTTAAACTGCTATGGGAAGATTGCAGTGTGTCTGTAGGTGCTGTGTGTGAGGGGCGTGGGGAAGGAAGGATAGTTCAATCGTTTTCACTGTGCTCTGCTGCCCATTCTTGAAGATGAAGAGCGGCAGACTCTTCTGATTCTTGATGCTGGCTTCTTTGTGCCCTTTTGCGCTCTCATGAAGTCTGCCCCAGACAGCAGTTCCCGTAGGTCCTGAAATACTGATATAACCCTGTACCACAGTGCATAGTACCAAAGCTTAGGGTGACTTTGGGCGATATATTTAATCTCAGAGTTTCATGGTTACAGTGTTTTTTTTTTTTTTTTTTTTTTGTTTTGTTTTGTTTTTAGACAAGGTTTCTGTGTGTAGTTTTGGAGCCTGTCCTGGTTTTCTCTTTGTTGACCAGGCTGGCCTCAAACTCACAGAGATCCATCCGCCTGTCTTTGCCTCCCAAGTACTGGGATTAAAGGTGTGCACCACCACCAATGGACCATTTATTTATGTTTGTTTGTTTGTTATAGATTGTATGTGTGTTGTTTTGTTTTTAGATAGGGTCTCATGTAGCTTGAAGAATTTATTCTTTGGCAAAAACAGTTTCTGAGAACTGCAAGATGGAAGTGGTTATGACTAAAGGTCATTTACTCTCCCTTTCTCTCTTTCTAGACTGAAGACAGTGATGGAGAGTTATATTGTAAATAAATTTTAGAGTGTTTATGTCAAGATCCAGTGCAACGTTCCTTTATTTGAAAGCAGTTGTTGATGGTAAATCAGTTTCTAACACTGTAATCTACCTGTCACCTTATTTCTCCCCTGCCCGCTTCATTTTCTCAAGACAGGGTTCTCTGTGTAGTCCTGACTGTCCTGGAGCTGTCTACACAGACAAAGCCGGCCTCTAACTCAGAGATCCCCCTGCCTCTGCCTCGGAGTACCACCACATCCAGCATTACACTCTCAGTTTTTGTCTGAGGGTAGTGATGGTTCTTTTCCTCCGGAAAAGCCTGAGCCAAAGTACTGAGGAGGGCTCCCTAGCCCTCCCCCCAAAATAGTAAGAGGCGATTTCTCAGAAGAAGCAGGCATTCTTAGGACCGAGGCTGGGCCCAGTGATTGCTACCAGGTTGAGGGAGTGTCAATGCTGGGGCATTGGATTTACCTGGCTATAAGTAAGAGTCATTTGTTCCATGTCTCCAGGCTACTTTATGAGCTGTTTTACCCCCCCCCCCCCACACCAAATGGCTAGAAGTGGTTTAGGAAGTGATACAAATTCAGGTCTTTTACCTCTTTCTAATTTTTTATATATTGCCTTTAGCATTTATTCGTTTATTTAGTGTGTACATATATGTGTGCCTATGGAGGTCAGAAAACAGCTTGTGGGAGTCAGTTCTCTCCTTTCATCATATAGATCCAGAGGATCCAATGCCCTCTTCCGGTTCAGCAGGCACCAAGCATATACTTGGTATACATACATACATACGTGCAGGAGAAATACACATATACATAAAATAAAAATAATTCTTAATAAACAAACAGACATGGTTTTGACTATATGATAGGGCAGAACTGAAGCATCATATAAAAGAAGGGACATTTTAAGAAGGGACATTTTATATTTGAAAGCAATCTTACACTGTAACAGGCCCATGGGAACTGACACTTGAAGTCTCACATTCAAGGCCTCTCCTTTTACATAGCTTCACCTTGGGGTAGAACCTTATTGAGTGGAATCAGGGTTTCTCCTAAGCACTACTTAAATACTTTCCCTCTTTCTTGCCAGACTTGGGGGGGAAAAAAGAAAGAAAAAAGAAATGTATGCTGTGATTTTAAATTTTTTTTAATTTTTTAAAATTACACTTATTCACTGTGGGTGTACATCCGCTGTGGCTCAGATGGAAGTCAGTTCTTTGGTTAATGGGCTCCAGGGCTCCAGGGATTGAACTCGGGTTCTCAGGCTTAGTGACATATATTGACTGAGCACCTCACTGCCCTCATTGTTTTTCTCTGTTTTTAGTCTTCACTTCTAAACCCATTTCATAGCTAAGTTTGTTGTAATCCTTAGACCTTTTGGGTGCTGGAGATGGAACTCAGGTCTGTAGACCAAGCTGGCCTCAAACTCAGAGATCTGCCTGCCTCTTCCTCTGTTGTGCCAAGATTAAAGGTGTGAGCCACCACTGCCCAGCATTTCCTAAGGCTTTCTAAACAAACTGCATAACTTCACCTAGCTCATATTCAGGATCTTTAAAGAAGTCTTGTGGGGGTTGGAGATATGGCTCAGAGGTTAAGAGCACTGGCTGCTCTTCCTGAGTTCAGTTCCCAGCACCCACATGGTGGCTCACAGCCATCTGTAATGAGATCTGGTGCCCTCTTCTGGCCTCCAGGCATGTATGCAAGCAGAACACTGTATACATAATAAATACATAAATCATTTTCTTTAAAAAAAAAGAAACCAGGCAGTGGTGGCGCACCCCTTTAATCTAGCACTTATGAGGTAGAGGCAGGCGAATCTCTGAGAGTTCGAGGACAGCCTGGTCTATAAGAGCTAGTTCCAGGACAGCTCGGACTGTTACACAGGGAAACCCTGTCTCAAAAAACAAAACAAAGCAAAACAAAACAAAAAAAGAAGTCTTGTGGGGGCCAGGTTGTGGAGCACACCTATAAATCCTAGCACTGTGAGTTTCAGGTCAGCCTGGTCTACAAAGCAAGTTCCAGGACAGTCTGTTTACACAGAGAAACTGTCTGGAAAAACTAAAAAACAGCAAAAAAAGCAGTCTTGGGGGACCCATATAGCCTTTTCCATTTTTATTTATTTATTTGTTTGTTTATTTGTTTTTTGGTTTTTTTGAGACATGGTTTCTCTGTAGCTTTGGAGCCTGTCCTGGAACCAGCTCTTGTAGACCAGGCTGGTCTCGAACTCAGAGATCCTCCTGCCTCTGCTGCCCAAGTGCTGGGATTAAAGGTGTGCACCACCATCGCCCGGCTGCCTTTTCCATTTTAGATTGTAGTCCTAGCACCTATTTTCACCTTCCAGGCCCTCTGCTCCGCTGCAGAAAAGGTCTTACAACAAAGGGCAGTTTCTATGCAAGGCCTTGATGGCATGCAGACAGCTGACCTGGAGGGAAGGCTCTGTGTCTAAGTAGCTATGTTCTGTCAGTTTTCTAGGTGGCCTTGGTTCTTCGTCTCTCAGTGGTCAGCTAGTATTTCTCCAGGGGGCTTTCCAGGTGGATGGTAACACGCTGAGAACTGCTTTAGTCCTTAGCAGCTGGTGTTTAAAAAGAGCATCAGAGAGCTAGCTTTCCAGGAGCCACCCACCTATCATTCAGAACATTTTAAATCCTGATGGAGAGGAAATAGTGGTGGTGGCAGAGGTATTTATGTTCATAGAGGAAGACAGAACTCTAGTAATTATGCCTTCCCCTTGCTGGGCATTGAACCCTGGGCCTACACATGCTGTGGAAATTCTACCACTGACTCATGCCAGTGTCACTTGGTGATAGAGTCAGCTCCAAGAAATAGCTTTGGGGAAGTGTCTCAGTTTTGCTCTGCGCTGTTTACTTTGGTATCTTGACCAGCAGCTGTAGTAAATGGGAGATCCATTGCCCTCCAAAGTGCATAGAGGTAGCTAGCTCTCAGTGACCCAAGCCTCAAGAATCATTTGAATGAACACAATGCAAAACCTCCCGCAGTCAGCTGGTTCCAAAGAAAAGTTGTACTGCCATGGCAATAACACTCCCCATTGAATAAGTAAATGGCAATTTCCAAGAAGCTGTGTGGTAGTTATTTCAGTCAGGTTGAGAAATGGGGAATGGTGGGGGATGTGGAGAGGGGAGTTTCCACAGAATGGAGGCTGTTAGGGAAATGCTTACTCCCTACAGGCTTTTATTTACAAATTCCTGGGGAGGAAGGTTTTGGAAGTGCACAGAGCTGGCCAGTGAACTCGCTCCATTATTAGCTTTCCTTTAAGAGACTCTCTTACATACTGCACACAATCTAACACTCACTGTAGAGGGTTCCTTTATTAAATTTATCCTAAGGCTGAAAAGTAAGAAATAGAAATGTGTGTGTGTTATATTGTGCTCCTGGCAAAATCAGTCTGGGTTTCTCCTTGTCTTTCGTCCTGACACACTCACCTTGTGAGTGAGTGCTCAGCATTTTCTCTTTTTCTTTTTCTGTAGTTCACCCCACTGGGGCAAATAGTTGCTGGATTTGGTGACATTCTTTCCCAAAAGATTCTTGATGCATGAGGGCCACTGAGGTTTATTTTTAAATTCTCTTGATAGAGGGAAAGCAGCTGGCCTCAGTGAATTCCCCCTTGGAGGCTTCCAGCTGCCCAGACTCCCCACATCTTTACCAGGCACATTCCATCGCTCATAAGGCCTGACCCTCAGCAGTGAAATGCTGGGCTGGCGTCTCTTCTGGAATTTCTTCTTACAGCAAGGCCATGGAATGAATTAGGTGTCCAGTTGAGAAACTTATGGAACAGGTGGCCTGTGACTTTACTGTACAACCCCGACTGGTGGAGTGTCTTGTAGATCTAGACTCATCAGAAGTTCCCATACCTTTCTTGTTTCTTGTCCTTTTACCACCTCCTCCTTTTGAGATAGGGTCTTAATACGCAGCCCTATCTGGCCTGGAACTGGTGGACCAGGCTGGCCTTGAACTCAGAGATCTTGCTTCTGCCTTCCCAGTGCTGGGATTAAAAGTGTGTGCCACTAGCTCCTTCACTTGCTATCTCTTGATTGTCTCTCAAGTTCCTTTCTAGGGTCTTCTAGGAAGCTGTCGGTTGGAGGTGGAATATGAGGAGTTAAACCACAGTGAACTTGTAGAGAATGATTAAACAGAGATTAAGGAATAATTTAACTTCTTTTTACAGGGGACAATTGGAAATCACCAGGGGAAGAAGACTGATGTTTTGACTGTCTTTATATCTTTGTTGCCCAGGACTGCCTGCCCTTGTTCAGTTTCAGTTTTTTAGCAGTAAGGTGAACTCCCACACAGACTTATTTTGGGGGGCAAGAGGTTCTAGAAATGGTTTCTCTGTGTAATAACAGCCCTGGCTTGGAACTTCACTCTATAGACCAGACTGGCCTCGAGCTCAGAGATCCACCTGCCTCTGTCTCCCTTGAGCTGGAATTAAAGGCATGTGCCACCATGCCCGCCTTCAAATAAGACTTCTTTACTGATGTCCATCATCATCTTTACTCATATTCCTCCTGCTTCTGTTCTTCCACCAACATGCTGTTCTAATTGTTCTAAGAAAACCAGCTATACACACAGCAGTTTGTGTGGGACTCAGTTGCCCATTGTGTGGTTTCATGAAGGCCTTCGGGTGAATAGATAGGGTTGGCATATTGGGAAGCTTTGGAATTGGTGGGAAGAGCACTAAAGCGGGGGTTGAAGAAGCCTGGGTTTGCATCCAGATGTACTCCTGAATAAGTGTTTGATCTGGGATGGGTTACTTCATCTCTTTCAGTCTTGGATCTCTGTTATATAAAGTACGAATGAGGACTCCTACTTTTATGAAAAGAAGTAGAAATGATTCAGGATATATGTAAAGAACATTGTCTGGTACACATATTAAGCATTTAATTATGTTAGACTAGCTTTTCTGTGGATTGAAGATTTAAAATTGATAGTTTAGATTGCCTTTGGTTAGCTTTTTGTCTCTTCTCACAACGTTAGTTTACAGTTTAGATGCCATAGTTTGAAACTGCTTTTCTTAGTCTTTGTTAGAGCCAAGTAGTTGTAGTATACCCAAGGGCCTCAGGCTTTGAGCCTCATGATCCCCATCATTTCCCTAAAGCTGGTCTAAATAGACAAACTGAAGAAAACACTGTTTACTGTATACATGAAATGTTCAGTGTTATTGTGATTGCTTCTCCCAAGCATATTGCTACATACAAGCCTATTTCATACTTGTCATCCTGTACTTATCTATTTCTCTTAAGAAGTGTTGACTGAGGTTTTCTGTCCCACCTGGTTCTGCAGCTGTAAAGTCCCAAAGAATCACACAGAGGCCTACATTAGTTATAAACTGATTGGCCCATTAGCTCAGGCTTTTCATTTACTAATTCTTATAACTTACATTAGCCCATAATTCTTGTCTGAGTTAGCCATGTGGCTTGGTACCTTTTTCAGCAAGGCAGTTATATCTTGTTTCCTCTGCATCTGGGTCACAACTACAGACTGAAACTTCCCTCTTTCCAGAATTCTCGTTGTCCTGCCTCTACTTCCTGCCTGGTCGCCCCGCCTCTACTTCCTGCCTGACTACTGGCCAATCAGCGTTTTATTAAAAATAATACAAGTGACAGGATAAAAGACCATTGTCCCACAGTACTTCCCCCCCCTTTTCAAAAAAAGAACTCTTTGTTTAGCTTTTCTCCTGACCATTATCCATAACAACTTGTAACCAACATTCTAAACAAAAGAAAATATCCATAGTCCATTTTTTGGAAATGTGGGCATAGTTTTCCAGACTACTTCCTGCTGACTGGGGCGCTGATAATTTTATGGGGGATCTAAAGAAAATTTACAATTAATCAGCATTTATTTAAAATACAAGTGACAGGGTACAGACTATTGTCCCACAGCACTTCCTCCCCCCCCTTTTTTAAAACAAGAACTCTGAATCGAATCTCCTTGTTTAGCTTTTCTCCTGACCATTATCCATAACAACTTGTAACCAACATTCTAAACAAAGGCAAACATCCAAACTCCATTTTGGGGGAGGGTATGTGGGTGTAGTTTTCTAGGCTATTTCCTGCTGATTGGGGCCACTGATAATCTTATGGGGACCTAAAGAAAATTGAGAATTATAATCAGGTCCTGTCTGGAGTATCCTGTGAGGCTTGATCCTCTGAGACAGCAGTCTTTGAACTGTTCTGGATGTAGAACTCAGACATCTGGGCCATTCCTCCTATTGGAGATTTCTCAGGGGACCTTCCTTGGTCAAACCTGATTTTTCTTAACACTGAATGAATCCACAGTCTCTCATTTCCTGTGGAAACAAAAGCAAAACCTCCTCTCCAAGGTAACATATCTTTTGATTAAATTTTAAAGTCAAAGCATTTTCAAAATATATATGTTGGATTAATCCAGCAGCATTTATAATCAAATGTCTTTTAGCAGCTTTTGCTCCTTCCTCAGTCATCAAACAATTTAAAGACAACACAATAACATACAGTATCCAGACTCTCTGTGTAGTTTTCATCTTTATGTGGCTTTATTTTAACCTCTAATTCTTTTATTTTTATTTTTAATTTTTGGCTTTTTAAAGACAGGGTTTCTCTGTGTATCTTTGGCTGTCCTGGAATTCACTCCATAGATCAGGTTGTCTTTGAACTCACAGAGATCTGCCTGCCTCTCTCTCCCAAGTGTTAGAATTAAAGGTGTGTACCACCATATCTTGAACTCACAGAGATCCTTCTGCCTCTGCCTCCCAAGTGTTGGGGTTAAAGGTGTGTGCCACCACACCCAACTACTTTCTTTTTCTTTTTAAGAACTTTAATTTTTTTCTTTTCTCTCCCAAGCCTACATATATTTTTAAACACATTGTAAACCATTTAGAGGTTTTCTTCGTCTTTGAATCTATCTTTACTGTATATCTCTCTTTTTCTGACAACATGAGTCTTTAATTTGCTAAGCAATATGGCTAGGATTAAAGCCGTGGCTTTGATGGCTAGATCAACCCCATTTCTTAGCTTTCTGAGACTATAGCTTCATGGCGGAGGTACTGGCCAGAGCCATGTTTATTGTCACAATTGTATGGTGATTCAAGGTCCATGCCACTACCAAGAAGCATGCTGTTGGCTATTCATAAACACCATTTAAGTGTTTTGTGGCGGAGCCTCTTAAAAGGGCTTCAAAGTTTTTGCAGCTAAAGCTGAGTCAGGAAACCTCTCTAAAGATTTATTTATTTATTTATTACATATACAGTGTTCTGCCTGCATGTATGCCTGTATGCCAGAAGAGGGCACCAGATCTCATTATAGGTACCTGGGAGGCACCATGTGGTTGCTGGGAATTGAACTCAGGACCTCTGGAAGAATAGCTAGTGCTCTTAATCTCTGAGCCATCTCTCCAGCCCAGGAAACCTCTCTAAATGAGATGCATTTGCCTTTAGCAAACAGAGCCCACCTGAGAAAATGCTGCTTGACTTAAGCCATGCTTAACTTCATTCTTTTCTGTCTAGAATTACTTCCCAAGCCCTCTCAGGCTTTATGTGGATGCTGTTGTCCATATGTTGGGCACCATTAACTAATTCTTACATCTTATATTAGACCATTATCCTTGTCTGTGTTAGCCACATATCTCGGTACCTTATTTGGCGAGGCAGTCACATCTTGTTTCCTCTGCATCTGGGTCACAACTGCAGACTGAAACTTCCCTCTTCCCAGAATTCTCGTTGGCCTGCCTCTACTTTCTGCCTGGTCGCCCCACCTATACTTCCTGCCTGGCTACTGGCCAATCAACATTTTATTAGAAATAATACAAGTGACAGGATAAAAGACCATTGTCCCACAGCAAAGAAGGATTTGTAGGCACTTATATATATAAAAATACATAATTCTGGGGAGGGGAGAGGTGGTCAACTAATACTAAGTATGCATGAAACAGCCATAAAGAAATTTGCTACTCTGTAAACTAAAACATAAATTAGAAAAGTTATAATTCTTGAGTTTTTAGTAGAGATGTAGGGCACAGTAATTCTGGTTTTGTTTGTTTGTTTTCTTTTTTCTTTTTCTTTACTGGGAAGAAATGAGCCACATCTGGCAGACCCTGGCATATCCCAAGCTGTTTGTGTTCTTCTCAACTCTAGTCATGCTTGGCTAGGTCTATATGTCTTATGTCTTTTTTTAAAAAAATATTTAAATTCATTTTATGTGCATTGGTGTGAAGGTGTGGGATCCCCTGGAACTGGAGTTACAGACAATTGTGAGCTGCCATGTGGGTGCTGGGAATTGAACCTGGGTCCTCTTAAAGAACAGCCAGTGCTCTTAACAGTTGAGCTATCTCTCTAGCCCATGTCTTAAGACCTGTGGTGGCGGGCTGTTTTAGAAAGTTGTTAAAAAGTGTTGTTGTTATAGTTAACTTTAGCTGTTAACTTGACACAAACCTAGAGTAACCTAAGAAGAAGGAAATCTCAAGTGAAGAATTGCCTTGATCAGATTGGACTGTGGCCCTGTCTGCAATGAATTTTTAAAATGGATTTAGGAGGGCCCAACCCACTGTGGGCAGTGTCATCTCTAAGCAGGTAGGACTAGGCTGTAAAAGGAAACTAAATGATCAAGCCAGGGGAGAACAAATGGTCTTTCTAATGAACTATACTGGCCAGCCTGGATTACATAGTAAGTTCTAGAGTAGTCTGGAGTCTAGCTGAGATCCTGTCTCAGACAGACAGACAGACAGACAGACAGAGGGCAGATAGGCAGATAGATATATATCAAAATTGAAAATGGCCGTGCTTCAAATGATAGATAGTATCTAGAAGACGAGAAAACATAGCTTGATTATAAATGTCCCAGTGTAATGGTACCCTGTACAATGAATATACACAAAGAAAATGGGCGTTTTTGTTTGTTTTTCTGAGGCAGAATTTTTCTGTGTAGCCCTGGAGATCCTGGAACTTACTCTGTAGACCAGGCTGGCCTCCAACTCAGAGACCTACCAGTCTCCTGAATGCTGGGATTAAAGGTGTGCAGCACTACCAGCCAGATGAAAATGTTTTTAAAGTGAAAAACATTCCACACAGTGGGAAAGTAATTGAAAATCATGTACTTAATAATGTACATATACTTAACACATTTGAAGAAATCTTGGAATTCAACAGAAAGAAGACAACCAAATAAAAAACAGACAAAGAATTTGAGTAGCCATTTTCCAAAGCAAGTAAGCAAATAGCAAGTAAGCACAAGGTAAACACATGAAAAATTCTCCACATTACTGGGCCTTAAAGAAATAAAGATTTGCTGAGCGGCGGTGGTGCACACCTTTAATCCCAACACTTGGGAGGCAGAGGCAGGCAGATCTCTGTGAGTTCGAGGCCAGCCTGGTCTAGAAGAGTGAGTTCCAGAACACCTAGGGCTGTTAACACAGAGAAACCCTCTTTCTAAAGACCCCACTCCTCCCCCCAAGAAATGCAGATTTAAGCCACAATGAGACACCAGTTTCAATTCATATTCAGAGTTGTAAAGCAAGACTGTTTTAAGATTTACTTATGTTTATTTATTTGTGTATGTATGCATGTGCGTGTGTGTGTTTGTGACATGTTTGTGAGGGGCCAGCAAACAGAGATGTCAGATCCCTCTGTACCTGGAGTTACAGGTATCAGTGAGCCACCTGATAATGGATGCTGAGAACCAAACTCAGGCTCTCCTAAAGAGCAATAAGCACTCTTATCTCTCCAACCCCAAATTTATTTATTTTTTATTTCTGTGTATATGCTTTGCCTGCATGTATGTATGTGCAGCATGTGCATGCCTGGTACCTGAGGAAGCTAGAGAGGGCACTGGGTCCTCTTTGACTGAAATTACAGATGCTATCAGCAGCCATGTGAGCACTGGGAATCCCATCGGGGACCCTAAACTGCTGTGCCTAGAGCTTGGAATCTTAAACCTATAACAGGCAGGAAATGTATTGGAAATTTCAGGTCCGGCAGGGTTATAGAAACCTTGTCTACAAAAACAAAGCAAAAACCAACTAAACAACAACAAAAAGCAGACAGGAAAGATGTAGAGAAATTGGGACCCTTATATTTTGCTGTTAGCAGTATGAAATATTGCATCTGCTTTAGAAACAGCAGTTTTCCTAAAGATATATCCAAGAGAACTGAAAACATACTTTCATAGAAAGGCTTTATAAAAATGTTCATGGCTCAACATATGTAATAGTGTATACAACCTAAGTATCCAACAGCTAATGAGTGTATTAAACAAAGTTTAGTAATACAATAGAATATATTTTGTCAATTGAACAAAAATACTGATCAGTTAGAACATGGGTCTACATTGAGAAGTAGATGGGTTCACGTGAGATAGGAGACTTTATAATGCCTGGTTCCACTTATACACAATAGGCAAATCCCCAGAGACATTAAGTAGGATAGTGGCTGCAAGAAAGCAGAAGGGAGAAAGCTGAAAGTGACTGCTGATAAGATGTATTTTTTTAAAGGGGTAATGAAATGTCCTCAAGTTAGATGATTGCACAATTTCATGAATATACTAAAATCCATTAATTGTAAACTTTAAAAAGTGAATTGTAGACTTGTACAGTGAGTTAATTCTCAATGAAGTTGCTGTTAAAAGTATTAGAGTAGAACTGGCATTGGATGGCTCAGCTGGTCCAAGGTGCCTGCTGCCAAGCCTGATGACCAGAGTTCGATCCCTTGGCCCCACATCGTGGAGGTGAGAACTGACTCCCAAACATTTTCCTCCGACTTCCACAACCTCACCACCACTACCACACAGGGAATAAATAAAGGCATGTAAATTGAGTAAATAAAAATATGATGGTGATTTGTATGTCTGATGTCACTCTGTCAGGTTTTACCTTGCCCTAGGCTGCCATTGAGAATCCTGAAGCTGGACTGTGGCTGTCTGGAGCTCTGGGCAGCTCCTGCTGTCCCTAACAGGTTTGCAACCATTTACTGAGAGTAGTCGGTGATATTTTGTATCAGAATCTAAAATTTTATAAGCTAAACACCCTAGGGGTGAAGTTTTCCCACCTCCATGTAAATGTGCCCTATTCTACTTTCATTCTCTCAGCAGTATGTTCCACGGGAATAGCCAGTTTGTATTCTGGTTCCCAGCTACCTTCCTAGATCCACAAAGAATTACTTCATCTACAAGCTTCCTCTGAAGCATTCTTTCCTGGGTGGTGTGGAAATAAGGTCTGGAAAAGCCGCTGGGTGGCGCCTTGCTCCAGAACACTACAGCAGAAGAATGGCATGCCACAGGCTCCAGCCTGTGTTGGCAGGAAAATGACTCATTTTTCATCAAAGGAATTTCAAAGAAAATATAATGACAGGGTGATGTCAGAGGAACAGGTGGAGACAGGAACTTTGAGTGTGAATGATGTGGTTGCCTGGGCAGCGAGAATGATTGACTGGCATAGATCACAGGAAACATCACCTGCTTTTTAGTTACCTCCTTAGAAACTCTCGTGTGGGCGGTGTTGCTCGTGTGCCCTCAGAGCATGTGCCCGAGTCTGTGCATGTCTTGGGTGTGTATACGGTTGGCCCACAGCATCCTGTGCTAGTCATGGACTTCTTTCACAATGTCATAATCTCATGTGGTTTCTTTCACTCAACACCATTCTCTGGCTAGTAGGGTCTGTGTCTTGGAATTGAGACTGACATCTTTTTTGGTAGCTGACTTAGAGGTGTGTCACTTTCCTTGATGTAAATGCAGGAACTTGATATCAGAAGGCCCAATGTCAGGGGTGCTACCTATTGCTGAAAGTACTCTGGTTCCCTCCAGTGTTTTGAAAAGAGCTTGATCTTTAGGCTTCCTAACCTAAACCCAAGCCCCCCTCACTCCTTTTTTTTTTTTTAGTAGAGCACCCTCCAGTGGTTAATGTGAATAAAGCTATTAAGGATAGATGGGTTTTGATAATATTGCCAAAGCACTAAATTTGGTTATTTTCATTAGATTTGTAAGAGTATGTTCATAGTCAACACTATGTCTTAGCAGCTGCCAGAGTCTGTATGATTGTACAGTTAGAGGTTAAATCAGTTTACAGGAAAAGAAAGAGGTATTTCAGGCCTCTGAAGGAAGGTCTTAGGGGAGATGGCTTAGCAGTATCAATTGCTGTTCCTCTTTTATCCAAAAGTACATAGACATTAAGCTGCATGGGCCACCACCAAAACTAGAAGACATTGCTTTTCTTTTCTTCTTCTTTTTTTTTTTTTCTTTTTTGGTTTTTTGAGACAGGGTTTCTCTGTAGTTTTGAAGCCTTTCCTGTAAACTCACTCTGTAGACTAGGCTGGCCTTGAATTCATCCACTTGTCTCTGCTTCCTGAGTGCTGGAATTAAAGGCATGCTCCACCACGGCCCGGCTGACATTACTTTTCATGATATAAGCAAGACTAAAAAGTTGAAAAATGCAATTCGAAAGCGAGGGGGGAAATTGCTTGTTTTTTGATAATGTCT
Organism: Ondatra zibethicus; assembly: GCA_004026605.1. Classification (NCBI taxonomy): domain Eukaryota; kingdom Metazoa; phylum Chordata; class Mammalia; order Rodentia; family Cricetidae; genus Ondatra; species Ondatra zibethicus. The sequence continues at coordinate 132,135 of PVIU01003517.1, forward strand.
TCACCGGAAGCCTCCTGGCTGGTTGGCCATGATCTCTGCTTTTAGACGGAACTAAATCCAGCGAGGTGGAAAGAGATCGCTGAGTAGAAGGAAGTGAGTCAGGTAACTTACGGACAAGGGTGCTGTGCTTCCTGGGTCTTAGCAATATTCTCCCCCTCGCCAGCTGTGCTGCTCTCTGCCTTTCTCCATGGAAGAACAGATCATTAACAGAGTTCTAACCTAAAGTGCCAAAGGTCCCAGGGAGACATGCTCCCTAGGGGAAATTTAGTTTGGGGGCTTCCCAAAGGTTGTCTTTGTGATTAAGTTTTACAAGTCATCCTTGACTTACTAGGTCAGATGCATGCAACTGAGCAGAAATAATTTGGAACTTGACATGTTCTTGTTCGTGGCATATAAAATGTATAGGCCGTCTTTTCCCCTTGAAAAGATCTAAATGTCTTTAATGAAAGGTGGAACAGCAACCGGTCATGGAGACTATTCTGAAACCCCAGTTAGCCAGAGTGTTAAAGGTCTCTCTCCCTCACCCTCCCTTAGAAAATACTCTATGGGCTAAAAGCCAAACTTTTCATTTAAGACTTTACATAGTCCAACCTTTCTTTTGTTTGTTTTGTTTTTTTAATTTTTTAAGTGAGGTCTGTGTGTCCAGTGTAATGGAAAAATTAAAAATGCTGTAGGATTCCCGGTGGCAGTAGGCAGCAGAAATGCTGTAGGTTCC
>PVIU01003517.1:132949-144050 GCA_004026605.1 Ondatra zibethicus
ATGGAGGGAGAAGGGGAGAAGAGCTGAGAGAGAGAAAGAAAGAGAGAAGAGAGGAGAGAGAGAGACAGAAGCGGGGGAAGGGGGAGACATGGGGAGAGAGGCAGAAGGTGCCTCTCTGAGAGGAAGACAGAAAAGGAGAGAGAGCTCAGGCTGGAAGCTGAAGATCAGTCTGCCTTCAGGGGATGGGGGAGGGAGTGGGCGTGGCTTGTCTCTTAAAGAGACAGAACAATCATTAAATCCAGAACTGTCCTGGAACTCTCATTGTAGTCCAGCCTTATAGTCCTTTTTTGTGTGACACTACGCATGGTTCAAACGCCATCCTGCCAGTACTAGGAATCAAACTCAGGCCTTCCAGAATGCTAGGCAAACTTCCTCTACCCATGAGCACTCTTTCCCATTGTTTTATTTTTTTATTTCTAAAGATTTATTTTTATTTTATATAATGAACATTTGATCTGAATGTATGAAGGCATGTGTATATATGTGTTTACCATGGTTTGTGTCTGGTGCTGGTAGAGGTCAGAGAGAGGGCATTGGATCCCTTAGAACTAGAGTTAATGACAGTTGTGAGCTACCACATAGATGTGGGGAACTGAGCCTAGGTCCTTTGGAAGAGCATCAGAATGCTGAGCCATCTCTTCAGCACTCAGCCTATGTGGGCCAACTCCTAAATCCCTTGTCTTGCCCCTCCTTCCTCATTTTGCAGTTGGGGAACCTCTTCTGAGGCTGCTTACCTAGTGGGTGTCCGCTATTAAAATTAGGTTGCCAAGCTGGGTGGTGGTGGTACACGCCTTTAATCCCAGCACTCAGGAGACAGAGGCAGGTGGATCTCTGTGAGTTCGAGGCCAACCTGGTCTACAAGAGCTAGTTCCAGGACAGGCACCAAAGCACCAAAGTTTTGTCTTGAAAAAAAAACCAACCCCCACCCCCCCAAAAAATTTAGGTTGTCAAGCTTGTACCTTTGCCTAAGGAGCCATCTTACTGGCCTCTGAGTCAGATGTCTCTCTTCCCTGCTCCTCCTGGTTTTTTGTTTGTTTTTAATTTAATTTATTTCCACCAGTGTCTGTTTTTCATGTAAATTCCTTGTGATTGTTTAGTTTTGTTGCTGTCAATGATGTTAGAATCTCCTTTAAAATGTTCAGCATTAGCGCAGACAGGAGGATTACCTGGTCTGCATAACACACCCCTTCCACACACACCAGTTTAATGCTTTATGTTTTAGTGTTAGTTCTTAAGCTGATTGGTGAGTAATTAACCAAGGGTTGAAGAGATAGTTAAGTTGGTAAAGAGCTTGCCCTGGAAGCACAAAGACCTGAGTTTGAGTTCTAGGATGCCTGCGTGCAAAAAGGCTGGCTGTAGTGGGATGCTTTTAATCCCAGGACTGATGAGGTAGAAAGCAGGCAGACCCCTGGGATTCCTGGCCACTCAGTTTGTCTACTTAGTGTGTCCTTGAGTTGTAAGCCTGAGAACCTGTCTCCAAAAAAAGTACTACAATCAAGATTGTTCTCTGTCCTCCACACTCATACATAGGTCATCGTGCACACACACACACCACAAAATAATACATATAAAAATTTTTAAGAGGGACCCCCCCCCCCCAAGCAGTGCCAGGGATCAAACCCAGGAAATTTAAATTTCTGACTATTTGGGGCTGGAGAGATGCTCAGTGCTTAAGAGCAGTGCTGTTCTAGTCCAGGGCAGTGAATTCTAGTTCCAGCTGCCATTTCCTGTGCCTCCTGCTCCAGGGCATCCAACATCTCTGGCTTCTGAGGACTCCAGTGTTCACGTGCACACGCCCCCACAGGCCCTTTCACATAACTAAAAGAAAAATATTTATTCAAGCTGGTTGGTGGCAGTAGTGGCACGCCTTTAACACCAACACTCGGGAGGCAGAGGCAGCTGGATCTCTGAGTTCAAGGCCAAGGCTAGCCTGGTCTACAGAGCAAGTTCCAAGACAGCTGGGGCTACGCAGAGAAACACTGACTTGAAAAACAAAACAACAAAAAATTGTTTATCTACTCTCCAGTTTATCATTTTTTTTGTTGATATCTTTTTTTGTTTGTTTTTCTGTAGGCTTGTGGGATTTCTTTATTCCTGTGGTCACTTTTCTGAAGTTTTCAGAAATGTAGATAACCAAAACTGGACAGAAGTTAATTTTCTGTTTTCTCTTACCACCCCATTCACAAGCTTTATTCTAAAATATTTGTACACCTTTTCCTTTCCACTCTCCTTCATGAACATTCTCTCCTTCTGGAAGGTCGACTCTTCTTACTTTAGATGCTCAAATCTGTGGCAATCTTCCAGGCCTATCTTCACATGCAAAGCCTTTTCTGATTTTTCCAACAGGTAATGACTATTTGATTGAATTTCTTTCTTTAAAAAATTATTTATTCATTTTATTATATGTGTATGTGTATACCTATATATATATGTGTACCACATACATGTGACAGCAAAAGCCAGACGAGGGCTTTGGATACCCTGAAACTGCAGTTATAGTTGTCAGCCACTGTGTGGGTGCTGGGATCTGAATTCTGGTGTTAGCCACTGAGCCACCCTTCCAGCCCTTGGACACTGAGTCACCCCTTCAGCCCTCAGATACCGAGTCATCCCTCCAGCCCTGGGCACTGAGCCCTACCCTAGCCCTCAACTGAGTTTCTAAAGCTCCCTACCGGAGTCCTTGAGTCTTGCCATCAGGACAAAACAAAACACATATGCGTGAAAATTACTTTATATACATGTTATTTTCCTAGTGGATTCCCACTATGGGACCAGCTTTATAATTGTCTTTTTTGTTACCAGTAATAGTTAATGTAGAACCTAGAAAGTAAATATCTCACAGAACTGAAGAGGTTTTGAGCTAGAAAAGAATTTAAAGATCCAGACTGTTAACTTCCTATGACCGAGTAAGTAGAGGCAGTGTGGTTGAAAGTCATGCAGTACTAGGCATAGACTCGGAACTTTAAGTTCATTCTTGAGTTCTCTACTTGCTAAATATGTATATATGGTCTGGTGTATGTTTACTTAGATATTCTGAGTTATCCAAGATTAGCCAGAGGGTATTTTATGTTTAATTCTTACTGAAATTCTTTTGCATATTTTGCTTTAGTAACTAGGTATACCATAATATATAATAATTCTCTTTTCTCTCTTCTTCTTTCTTTCCCCACTTCCCTCCCTGCCTTCTCAACTGGGAGTGTGATTATTTTGGGATCTCCTCTCTCTCTCTCTTTCCCCAAATATCCAAGCTAGATAAGTCTTCTTGCAAGGCACATGAGCATCTAAGACTAAAAGATTGTATCTGAGGAAAAAAATTGCATGTCTACTGGTAGGGCCCAAATTTCAAGGAAACTAAACGAAACAAAACTGTGATATATAACATCTTTTTTTCCCCAGATTTCTCCTAATTAGATATATAACATCTTTGAAATGATTAATTTTGTGTAAATAGTAAAGTATAACTTTCTTGAGTCCTAGTTAAAAACTTAAATTTCAACCAAGTGGTAGTGGCGCACACCTTTAATCCCAGTACTAGGAAGGCAGAGGCAGGTGGATCTCTGTGAGTTTGAGACCAGCCTGGTCTACCAGAGTAAGTTCTAGGACAGCCAGGGCTGTTACACAGAGAAACTCTGTCTTGAAAAACAAAAGCAAAAAATTTAAGACAAATTTGACTATTTATTAGGGTTTATTTTTTTTTTATTTTATGTGTCTGGGTGCTTTTTCCTGCATGTATGCCTGTACACCATTTGTGTGCCTGCTGTCCGTGGAGGTCAGAAGAGGGCATCAGATCCTGTGGAACTGGAGTTACAGACAGCTGTGAGCCACTGTGTGGGGATGGAAATCAGAGCCTGGTCCTCTGGGAGAACAGCTCTTGAGTGCTGAGCCATCTCTCCAGTCCCTGGAAGTATTTTTGAAGTAAACTGACAAAAGTTTAGCCACAAATTTTCTCACCTGCCCGACAGTTCTTAGAATCTATTCTGAGATTATTGGAGTAAATTCGGATTTTTTTTTAAATTATTTGACCATGATTCTATTTATTTATTTATTTTAAATCTGCGATTTATCGGATTTTTGTTTTAAGAGTCAGAGCTCCATATGCCACAGCTGGAAGACAGTTGAGCTCCAGCTGTCACCTAAACAGGAAATGCTAAGTGTCAAGATGCCAGTTGCTCACTGATAGTAATGCAGATGCTCTTCTTTTTCTTAACTCTCCTTTGGGCGTTTGAGGGTGGCAGGTACACAGGTCTTCCCTTCCTCTGAGATGACAACATCTGGGCTTTGGCCTCACACTGTGATGGCAGACAGTGAGTGTGATCATGGGACTAGCTTGTTGTCTTTACCAGATAAAGCAGTTGCATGACCTATAACCAACTCCCTAGGTTAGGTTGCTTTGCCTCATGCCCATCACTTTTGGTTTTATGCAAATTAGAAGCTGTGGCCTCCAGTTTCCAGAGAAAGGCTTTGTTTCTGAACTGCTCAGACTCAATAAATCACACAGAAACCATATTAATTACAACACGGTTTGGCCTATTAGCTCAGGATTCTTTTTTTTATATACATTTTTATTGATATTTATTGAGCTCTACATTTTTCTCTGCTCCCCTCCCTGCCTCTCCCCTCCCCACTTCAATCCTCCCCCAAGGTCCCCATGCTCCCAATTTACTCAGGAGATCTCGTCTGTTTCTACTTTCTACTTCCCATGTAGCTTATATCTATGTAAGTCTCTCTTAGTGTCTGCATTGTTGTCTAAGTTCTCTAGCTCAGGATTCTTATTAACTAACTGATGTCTTAAGTAAACCCATTTCTATTAATCTGTATCAGCATGAGGCTGAGGTTTACTGGTAAGGGTCTGGTGTCTATCTCATTTGGCAGCTACATCATGTCTCCCTGACTCCGCCTACTCTTTCTTTATATATCTCTTCCAGCCTGGCTATATTCTGCCCTGCTATAGGCCAAAGTAGCTTCTTTATTAACCAATGCAATAAAATATAATCATAGCACACAGAGGGGAATCCCACATCAGGACTTGTTTCACTAATTGACATTTTTACCTTTTTCTGTTTCTGCATTGCTACCAACTGCCACTGGAGTGAATTCACTGCAATTCTAAGCCCTACAGGGGTTGAAGTTATTTTATTACTATCTCTAAATAGTAACTATTTAGAGAACTGTCTGTTTTCAGGATGGGCTGTGTGTTTTCCTTAAAACTGACACTGTTACCCAGATTTCCTTTTATGACTTGTTCAGTCATGGGCAGTTGAGAGGATACTCTGGGGAAGTATTACTCACCAGGCATGCAGAGTGGCCCTGACTGCAATGAGTTCCCGGGCTCTTCTGAGAGCGTGCCACCACAGCAGTGGAAGGGGGTGCTCAAGAGGTCAGGGACAGTGTCTGTTCTTTTTTCTTGGAGGACTCATTTTAGCCCAGATACTGGCTTCCAGTGGCTTTACGGTGATGCCATTTCCCATGAAAGGACCAGCAGTGTTCCTCCTGTGCCGTAGGAATGTGTTTAAGACAAGCTTGAGCTTGTATGATCAAGGTTCTGTGTATGTTTTACTAGAAATGCAACAGACAATTTAGTCTTCTGTATCTGTCTTTGTCCAGTAGGAGTCACTGGGAGGTTGGGAGATGAGACTTACTAAGCCTATGGGAGACCAGATTTCCTGTCTATCGAATGTTATCCCAAGTGCATTGGTGCAGGGATGACACACATTTTATGCATATACATTAGAGCGTTAGCAAAAAATGGGAGCTTGTACTAAGAACTCTGTGAATTTACTGAGTGTTTGAAGAACATTTATTCCAGACACCAGACATTTCTGTTCTGTTTATAGATGAAGTTTTGCTCTGTTGTCTAAGCTGGTCTCCAGAACTCAAGTGAGCCTCCTCCTTCTGCCTCCCAGGTGCTGGGATTACAGGATGTGCTGGATGTGCCTGGCCGGATGCTTGGTAAAGAATGAAACCAAGGCGGAGAGAAATTGCTTTTGTTTAATTTCAGTTTCTTTTTCTTGTTTGAGACAAGGTCTTGTTTATGTAGCCCTGGATGCTGTGGTATTTACTGCGTAGCTGATGCTGGCCTTGAACTCCCGATTCTTCTTATTTTACCTGCCAAGTGCTTGGATTACAGGCTTGTCTCCATGCCTTGCTTTGAGGAGTAGGTCTTTGAGAACTGAAGGAGAATGGACAAAGACAATACAGGAATTCTTTAACCTGGGTAGCTACTCTGAGAAAGTTTCTCTCCCCACTACCCATCTTTCTCTCCCCCTCCCTCCCTTCATCCCTGTTATGGACCCAAAATACGGAATAGTAGGTAGCTTCATCACGATCCCATAATTATGAAATGTACTCATGGGGGAGTGCCTATTGAGTACATTTTATTTGGTGTTGATCCTTGAATTCTGGTCAGGGGTCATTAGGGCAAAGGTGTTATTAGCTAGAAACAGAGCCTGGTGGTAGACTCTCAAGAAAGAATAAAATAGTTCTAATGTGATAGATTGGATGTTTTTGTTTTTTTGAGAAAGGGTTTCACTGTAGCCCTGGGTGATCTGGCACTCACTGTGTAGACCAGGCTGGCCTCTGTCTCTTGGGATTAAAGGTGTGTAACAACAGCATGCCTGGTTTAGATTTAAGTCTTGACCAGGCTCAAGAGGTCAGCAGTTGGAAGGAAGCTTACGGGTCTACCTTTGTTTTCATTGACAAATTCTTCCTTTTCATTTAGGGTTATTGCCAGGGTCTAAAAAACTGTTAGGGACCTAAAATTAGCTGTTATAGGCCAAAGCCTAGTTACAATGGATAATTTGTGTACGTCTCATGTTCAGCTGGTACTTGAACATGTCTACCTACTGTAGGTACAGACCTGCCAAGTAATTGTACTACCTTCTTGTGTTAAAGGTATCTCAGGACATCTGAAGTTTATCTTTAATACTTCCCTTTTACAGTAGAGAAAACTAAGGATTACAGAATGTAAGTAATTGCTTTAAAGAAACACAACTAGAGATGAATCCAGAACTCGGTGGTGGTGGTGCGAGGGGGCAGCATGCAAGGTCTCATGTAAGGAGGCTGGCCTCCAACTCAATATGTAGCTAAGGTCTTTGAACTCTGGATGCCCCCTTCACAGCTTCCTGATTACATACAAGGGCCACCTCCCTCAGTATGAAGCCAGAATTTGGAAGTAGATTTGGTTAACAGATCATATTAAAGTCTTGGTCAGAGGGAGAGAGAGAGACAGACAGACAGACAGACAGATTGACTGACTGATAGAGACTGCTTTCCCAGAGCACCCCCCACTTCATTTTGTACTCTGTCCCTCAGCTCATCATTTCTCTTATCTTTGCCTTTCTTGAGTGCCGCAACTGCTGAACTGGGCAAGGTGTCTAGAGCTTGGATGCCAGGCATAATCCATATCTGGAAGGAATTCCAGAAGTAGAATTTCTGAATTAATAAACCGGTTTCTTTCTTTCTTTCTTTCTTTCTTTCTTTCTTTCTTTCTTTCTTTCTTTCTTTCTTTCTTTCTTTCTTTCCCCCTCCCTCCATCTCTGTAGGCCGCTTGTTGGTTCCTAGCCACCCGGCTAGCTTAGACCAGAAATATTCGCACAGAAACTGTATTAATTAAATCACTGCTTGGCCTATTAGCTCTAGCTTCTTATTGGCTAACTCTTACATATTAATTTAACCCATTTCTATTAATCTGTGTATTACCATGTGACAGTGGCTTACTGGCTAAGTTTCGGCATGTCTGACTCTGGCAGCTCCATGGTGTCTCTCTGACTCTGACTTCTTCCTCCCAGCATTCAGTTCCATCTTCTCTGCCTACCTAAGTTCTGTCCTATCAACAGGCCAAGGCAGTTTCTTTATTCATTAACCAATAAAAGCAACCCACAGACAGAAGGACCTCCCATACCACATCTCTTCCTCTGGAACTCACTTTATAGACCAGGTTGGCCTCAAACTCACAGAGATCCACCTATTTCTACCTCCCGAGTGCTGGGACTAAAGATGTGCCTGGCTTCGTTATAGCTCCAGGAAAGCTTGCACACGTGTCCTCAGAAGTCATTTTTCTCTAAGTTCCCAGGTAGTAGATCTGAAAGTCCATCAGTAGAGGTGGTTTGACTCCTTGCTTTGTGCTTATTGCCTGAGGGACCCGACTACTTAGAACTCTTAGAGTTGTCCCTGTGCTGAGGTGAATGGTTTTCTGGGTGCCGGTCTTCTACTCTGTGAAGTAGGTGTAGTCTCAGAAGGAACTGAAGCATTCATATTTGGGAATATTCCTGATTTGTTGGTCTCAGTTTTACTCTTTTGAGTTTGTTCCCCCTTATATGCCTCCCTCCTTCCCTCCGTCTGTCACTCTCTCTCTTCCTTCCATGATACTAGGTCAAACTCAGGGCCTTGAGCATGCTAGGTAAGTGTTCTACCACTTAGCTCTTATATAGTAAGTGTTCTACCACCTAACTCTTATATAGCACTTTTTAGACCCTTTTGTTCAATATCTATTTGCTCACTCCACAAATGTCAAGTTATTAAGATTTTTATGAAAAACATACAGGCATTTGTTGTCTATTTTACTATTTGGGGGGTCTGCCACTCAGCTCCCAAGTAAATTATACACCAAGGCTTATTCTTAGTTATGAATTCCCAGCCTTAGCTTGACTTGTTTCTTGCCCATTTTTCTTAATTTAAATTATTCTATCTATGCAGGGCAGTGGTGGCACTGGCCTTTATTCCCAGCACTTGGGAGGTAGATGCAGGTGGATCTCTGTGAGTTTGAGACCAGCTTGGTCTACAAAGGGAGTTCCAGGATAACCAGAGCTGTTACACAGAGAAACACTGTCTCAAGGAAAAACAAAACAAACAAACAAAAATCACATCTGTCTTTGGCCTTGGGGCTTTTATCTTTCTCTATTCCCGGATACCTTTCCTTCTTATTCTGTGTCTAGCTGTGTAGCTGGGTGGCTTGCCCCTGATATCTTCCTCCTCTTGTTTCTCTTTTTATTTATACTATCTGCCTTTCAGCCCACCTATCCTTGCTCTTGCCTTGCTATTGTTCATTAGACCATCAGGCGTTTTAGACAGGCAAAGAATTACAGCGTCACAGACTTAAACAAATGCAACATACACAAAAGTCACACACCTGAAAATATTCCCCAACAGGCATTCCTCTAGCTTCTACAAAATCAAGGGGATGAAAAGGTAACTCATTGATTGGGAGTACTTGTTGTCCTTGCCGAGGACCCAGTACTCACGTGGTAACTCACAGCCATCTGTAACTCTAGTCTGAGCGGATCTGATGCCCTCTTCTGGCTTTTTTGGGCACTAAGCATATGGTATACATGTATACATTCAGGCAAACACTCATACACCTTTAAAAATAACTTAGTGAGTGATTAAAAGAATGTATTCAGCTGCATTATAAAGTCCTAAACATCATGGAAGACAGATAAAATATAATAAAATAAGAAAGGAAGAGGAGTTAGGGAAATTCTGTAGATATACTGGTCTTGATGATTACTAGAAATCTGTTCAATTCATGTTCAGTGATTGAATGGAGAAATAGCACAATGAAAATGCAAAGAATATTGTAAAGCCAGGCAGTTTTGGGCTTAAATTCCTGGCAGGAAGAAACCAGAAACTTTAGAAAACATTACTAATTAAGTGTGGCTGGAGAGATGGCTTAGTGGTTAAGAGAACTTCCAGTACCAACATGATGGCTGACAACCAACCATCTTGGCCAGCAGTAATTCCAGTCCAGAGTCTCCAGTGCCCCCTTCTGGCCTCTACAGGCATTGCATACACAGTGCACAGCATGCATTCACACTTAAAACATTCAACAATGTAAAATCAAAATAAATAAATATTTAAAAATTGAAAATAAGGAATGGAATATTTAAGATGTACTAGTCATTTTTAATGTACCAAAGAGATTAATCTTGTAGTGACTAAGGTCAGGATTAGAAGGCGAGAGTTCCCTGTGCCAATGCGTTCAAGTGTACTTCCCACTTTCTCTTCTATAAGGTTCAGTGTGGCTGGCTTTATGTTGAGGTCTTTGATCCATTTGGACTTGAGTTTTGTGTATTGTGATAGATATGGGTCTATTTTCATTTTTCTACATGTTGATATCCAGTTATGCCAGCACCACTTGTTGAATATGCTTTCTTTTTTCCATTTGATATTTTTTGCTTCTTTATCAAAGATCAGGTGTTCGAAGATGTGTGGATTGACATCCATGTCTTCTATTCAGTTCCACTGGTCCTCCTTTCTGTTCTTACACCAATACCAGGCTGTTTTCAGTACTGTAACTCTGTAATAGAGTTTGAAGTCAGAGATTGTGATGCCTCCAAAAGTTCTTTTGTTGCCCAGGATTGTTTTGGCTATCCTGGGTATTTTGCTTTTCCAAATGAAGTTGAGCACCGTTCTTTAAAAGTCTTTGAAGAATTTTGTTGGGATTTTGATGGGCATTGCGTTGAATCTGTAGATTGCTTTTGGTAGGATTGCCATTTTTACTATATTAATTCTGCATTGGAGGTCTTTCCATTTTCTGGTGTCTTCTTCAATTTCTTTCTTCAAAGATTTAAAGTTCTTGTCATACAAGTCTTCCACTTGTTTGGTTAGAGTTTCTCCGAGATATTTTATGCCATTTGTGGCTATTGTGAAGGGTGTTGATTCTCTGATTTCTTCCTCAGCCCTTTTATCATCTGTGTACAGGAGGGCTACTGATTTTTTTTGAGTTAATCTTGTATCCTGCTACCTTGCTAAATGTGTTTATGAGTTGTAGAAGTTCTTTGGTAGAATTTTTGGAGTCACTTATGTAAACTATCATATCATCAGCAAACAGTGAGAGTTTGACTTCTTTTCCAATTTGTATCCCCTTGATCTCCCTTTGGTGTCTTATTGCTCTAGCTAGGACCCCAAGAACTATATTGAATAGGTATGGAGAGAGTGGACAACCTTGTCTTGTTCCTGATTTCAGTGGAATTGCTGGGAGTTTCTCTCCATTTAGTTTGATGTTGGCTGTTGGCTTGCTGTATATTGCCTTAATTATGTTTAGATATGTTCCTTGTATCCCTGCTCTCTCCAAGACTTTTATCATGAAGGGATGTTGTATTTT